>JBBPLJ010000085.1:1941-23841 GCA_038089715.1 Veloporphyrellus conicus
CCAACTGCTGGAACACTTCCACAGAGAAGATCCATGCAAGCAGGCTACCCCAGCCTACCTTGTTTAAATTGGCAGACGCTGCCCATTGCCTCAGGGCAACTATTACAGAAATCTGTACACGGTGCCGTGGGCAGAGGTGTTTTCTAACGAAGGATGTAAAGCCCGTTGACCACTGGCATTTTCCTGCACCAACCAGGCGTCCAACATGTCCATCTTTCGACGAACCAAAGATATTCGCTTTTCCAGTTATTTTCATCGTTGCGGTTGGGCCTCCGCAGTCATGCTAGCGTGATGTGATACTGGCAAGTCGTGTTTTAGTGCAGCAACAGTGATGCTACTGCGAAGTCGTGGATATTTATTTGCTGCTGACCTGCTAGTCGTTATCGGCGCACGATTCCCTTGGTTACTAGGGCTTCCCCATGAAATCCGTGCTGGGACTGGTCGACACCGAGTGTTCTTCCGCGATGGTCTGCACTAAATCGGGTGCCATCTGCCACGCTGACGCTTCAATCGTGTGGGTCACAAAGATACCATCATCGTTTCCGTCGTCTGACATGTGCAATGATCCAACGTTGCTTCTGCAACGGGTGGAGTGGGAGCGATCAACCAGAATTGTCCTCCTGTCGATCCTCGCCCTGCGTTCCGAAGCCACGAGACAAAATGTACGGAAAATATGAACTTGTCTTAGGCTGGATATTGATGAGTGAGGTTTGAGAGAATCACTCCTCTGCTACGTCATCGAGCGACTCTTCCATGGTCTCGTTCAAACTTGTTGCTGCCCGCGCTGCCCCATGCTTAACAAGAAATGACGGTGCCTCTAAGCCCAAGGTGAGCAGTATCAGTGAGCATTGAAAGATTCATCACACTTCCTCGTTCAGTCTATATGCGAACGTGTTGTCTCATGCCTTTATTCTATAAAGGAAAACTGATAGCCCCCTCCATGCGACGGAGGAAAGGAGTGCCCCGTAACTCCCACAATTCCCTTGGTGATCTTCCACAACAAGGTATTGTCTCCCTTCCCAGCAAGAGTGATCGCATGTGGAAAAGATACTGCCAGCTCGGAAACTTTGCGGGAAAAGATGACAGTAGAGTTAGAGCGTCGTCGTTCTTCATCGCAGCGCCACTTGAAGAATATATGTATGCGCAAATAACCGTACCACTACAGGTCTGAAATGAAAGACACTCTTACCAGAACATTACGCCGCATAAAAAAAGATCCCGTGTGGGATTGCCGGTGGTCCTCAAAGATGTCGAAAGGAACGACGGGCAGGATGGAGCACCATGGGAAAGAGATGTGTGTCGTACAATCAGCTCTCATGCTAGAGTGATTAAATACATCCTCGATTACCCTGCCATTGCAGTCTCATGGAGTATGAGCTATATCAGGACATTGTAATATGCAACGCTTTGCCATGAGGTGAGTGAGAGAGGTCTGTCATCTAGCCGGCCCCAACCAAACGTACCCCTGCATATAAGTATGCGCAACCGGACAAAACAAGAGAATGCCACTATTTTTGCTCCGTGGGGTGATATCCTGAGCGCACAAGTCTGCATATGTGTGTGAGAGGTAAATTCCGGGGACCTCTCTTCCGCTAGATCTGCCTTTGCGTGTGCTCGCCTTCCATCATCACACTGGACCAGTAATAGCGACGGTTTCCTGATTTTTTGCGTCGACGGTAACAATCGACTAATATTAATGCTAATGATCTCGATCAATGATGCAAAGGACTATTGCCGGCAACGACGCATTCTTACCAAGCTCATGGAGATAGTCTAGGTCCCAGACGTAATCTGTCCATTGGTCGTAGCTAAGCTCCTGGCAGAACGCCTCCTTATCAACGATGGAATATGCTCCCAGGCCAAGCTTCTCCGAGTCGGACCCAGAAATCGCCGCCCTGGAAGCGTCAAGTCCAAGCGATCGTCAACTTTTTCAATCTCGCCCATCCTCCGTTGAACTCAAAAATTGTAAACTTCCAACGAACATCGTGTCGGCTCTCCTTTCGCCTCCGCGGACAGCATACATCCGCCTTTTTTTTCTGACAACCCCCGCATGCCTGCATATGCACGGTCTATGTGTGAGCCTGCAGTTGCCCTTTGCTCTCCCGACGTGGTTAGCATTTCATGCCTGACCTTCAACTCAAAAAAAGAGGTTGACGTACTTGGAAGTTGGGAGTCTAACACTCTGTATTTTGTCAGTTAGAGTTTCGCTCGTAAATTAATTGATAGCAAGCCTAGGAGCGTTTGAACCTCGAGAGACTAATACTTTGCAAGCTGCGGGCCTATCTCGAATTTAGTCGTGCAATTTAGAAGCTGAGCAGCGTCCCTATTGAATAATTAAGTACCAAGTCAACTTCCGTGCTGTGAGATTTGAGAAGCATGCTGCGGCCCGATAGACACGCGGTGAGGTTATCCTGACGGGCTTCTTGCAGTACTTTGGGGCTATCTTTTGTCCATGTGCCCTCGCTCAACTATCCAATAGATTCGTTCTCGGGCATCACCGGTATCTTCGGCCACGGTCAGGATTTAAACTCTTTTTGGACCGAGATTTAGGTAAGGGATCAAAGTGTACTTTGCCAGTTATCAGTTGCGCCAGCTACCAGCACGGGCGCTAAAGGTACGTAGAGATTTGTCCCACTCTCTCATGGTTGCAAAATGCCTTCACAGCGCTACTCCGTGTGCAGGTAGTCAAGGCACGATTACATGTTGCCGGACGCGCCGCGGACGATGTCCTCGGGCATCGCTTGGAACCCCAAGAAGCGGCACGTTGCACGGCTTCTTCCCGGGCCGGGGGATCTCTCCATCCGCTTCAAAAGGGCCCGGTGAGAGCGCTTGAGTGATGGCCTCCGCCTTGAGGCAAGTTGACGTTATCGCAACTATCGCAATACGGTGCGAGCGTGATTTTAATAAACGATGCGCCATTCGAGGGATTATTCTAGGTGCTGAAATGCGGATAAGTGGATGTGTACAAAAAGAACTGCATTAAAAGGGTTGTAGATATATGAGAGCTGCGGCCAATCTACGGCTATGTAATGATCTCGAAGGTGTCAGCGGGAGCGCGTCGGAAGTTGAATGTGGAGAACCTATGGCTTCGGCTAAGTTGCGCAGATCAACCTTTGCACGGTCGCAGCTGATCATGCTGTTAATACACACTTGCTTGTCATATAAATTCGTGCCACACACTTTTGCACCCATGTATCATGATATACCGACGGCCGGCAGATTTCCCAGTGCCTACTTAGGTGTCACATGGTACCGTCGACTGAGCTACGCGAGTGTTCGGGCAGAAGCAACAAGTGTGTTCAGATGTTCACAAGAACTCGAAAGAGTAGCGACCTGTACTTGAATTTCAGCATAGACAGCTGGTGAGAATGGGTTACGATATTATAACAGCCCGTTTTTCTCCGGAACTCATCCGTTGGCGGCGTGGAGTACAACTTCGTGGTGCGTTCCATGCCAATTGGGTTGCACTTGCCACCTGTGGCCTGGCTAGATGGCGGGTATGATGGCGGCTGGCGATAGTTTCCACGTCTGACAGCACTGCGGAGAGCTACACGAGGTGTGTCCACCGTCGTACACAGTGGCGATGAGTAATGTCCGTACAACTTTGTAATAGGCTTGCAAATTTCTCGAAGGTGAAAAAGCTACGCCGTGTGATGCGCAGAACCACCATACCATACCCCATTGATCTGTGTATCCGCACGTAGGAACTTGCGATAAAGAAAGCCTATCACTCGGCGAGGAAATAGAGAGACTTGAGAAATTTGGCTAGTTGCCGAAGTCTGCCTTTTTTTTAGCGAGGTGATTCACACCCCCGTTCCGGTCGGTCTCGCTTCTCACACTCGCTGATTCGTTCATTGCGACATCATCCTGCTTGCAGTTCTCAGAGTGTCTTTCTGGGCTCGTACAATTTTCTATTTCTTCCCACCGTTCCTGTAGCCATTCGCGCGCGGCCTCGTTGCCTCATACGAACCAATCCACGACATCGCACAGAAGATGCATTGTATGCTTGGCCGCGCTTCCCCAGATATGGATACAGCCTTCACGCTCCAGGAAATTTCCGGGGGCTTGAGTTTCACCCTTTGATCTATAAGTATCTCAAACATGAACGGCAAGCGAAAGTGGAATGGTCTCCCGGCTGACTGGTAAGTTGCGGTTTGCAGATACTTTGTGTTGCAACGGTTTCACAACACTTGTATCTTTAAAAATGAGCAAGTTGACAATGGACCCTTGAAAAAAAAACAAGGCGAGGCCAACAGGGTCGCAAATATATTAATGGCTGACATCTAAACCTACCAAGAAAGGTTTGATATATAGGCCAAAGAGGATACAGATTTGAAACGACTGCAATAATATGGAACCTGACCCGAGGATCAGACGAGAAGGCAGGAGGATGACTAATGGAGCAAGGGAAGCCGCCCCGTTCAAGCGGCGGATGAAAGCTTTGCAATGACGGAAGCTGGAAGGCTAGTTACCACTAAGTCGCCACCGCGTGGCACCCCCGTGCCTGCGATCTCTCTCAAATAGCCCCTTCCATCCCGAATGTAACCCCACCTCGTCCCCGTCCCCTCCCTGCGTCCTCTTCACCAATGGGCTTGGATAACACGTATGTTGCATCCCCCCTTTTCCCCTGTCTCCTCGTTGATCATCACCCAGTCTCGGCGCGTTCTTGATCGGGGTCGTTGTCTCGGCGACGTGAGTGTATGACATATTGTCAAGTCATTGATCGTACTCACCATTCTTCCGAAGTCTATATGGAGGTGCGCCCACACGCATCATTTCATATCTATTGCCACCTTAAACTAGAAAACCTTAGTTACCTGCATTCAAACCTGGTACTACTATGGTCGCTATCCTTCGGATCCGTGGTACATCAAGCTCCTCGTGAGTTCATACAACTCTCCGTTGGCTTCATTCCTGATCTCGCATCCCAGGTCGCCGCCGTTCTTTTATCAGATACCTGCCACCAGGCCTTGATCACCCACACAGGCGAGCACCATTGTCCGTCCACCAGTATATGCGTATTCACCCATCCCCAGTTTACACATATCTGGTCACGGAGTTTGGAGTCCCAGATGCGCTCGGGAAGATTGTTTGGTGAGTGGTTCTGGATTCGCAGTCGTAAAATACCTGTACTCATTCCCTACTAGGAGCCTGATCGTATGTTTCTATTTTTCTCTTCCGACCCTTTTTGACCCTTTCAATCTTCCAGATCGAAGTCTTCTTCAATGTAGCCCGTCTTGCTCTACAGTTATCGCCCAGCTCACAATACATATTAGGGATTCACCGCACTCTTCGTTCAGTCATTCCTGGCAATGCGTGTTTACAGGCGTACGTTTCTGCCCTTTTTCGATTGAGCCCGTCATTGAGTCTTCTCACAGTCAGCAATAAGAGCTGGCTCGCCACTGGATCGGTGGTATGTCGTTGTGGTTTGGGACGCCCAATACCCTCTTAGCCTCTTTTCTCCTAGATGGCATTAGTGATCGGCGAATTCGGTGAGTCACATGCTCTCTCAAGTCCACTCTCCCCGCATTGAGACCTTCTTGTATAGTTTTGGTCCTCAGTGGGTGCTACTTGATGTCATTGATAAGCAAAATTCTCACCGGCATTATCGCATAGTCTATGGGATTAAGGCGTGCGTCTCGGTTTCATGTTTGGTTCTTTCCGCGCTTTAGCTCATGCATGCTTAGTATACACTTCCAAACATTTATGCAGCTGGATACCCTCAAGGTAATATGGGGCAATCTGGTCTTGTAACAGCCGGCTAATGAATCGCCTAGCCCCTTTCAATGTCCGTCAATGCCGTCGCCGCTGCAGGGGATGTCCTGATTGCCGTGTTCCTCTGTTCAATGTTGCAGAGGTCGCGAACCGGCTTCCGGAGGTGAGTTTTTCACTTATTCCCACTGTACATTCCGGACATTAATATTCTGCCATCAGATCTGACACAATGATCAATAAATTGGTAAGCGTCTCCATTTTGACGCAATTGTTTTGAGTGAAAGACGAGGATGTTCCCAGATCGTGTTCAGCATCAACACGGGTCTTTTGACGAGGTGAGTTTCGTGATCTAATGGGAGGGGCATATTGCTTACAGTACGACAGTATTTGTGCCGTTGCTTCACTGGTATCTGTAAGCATAGGTTCCGCCCGCAGCCCCTGTTATTGATTGTTGATGACCTTGCGATAGATCGCGGCATGGCCAAACACGTTCATCTATATCGCATTCTACTTTTGCCTTGGCCGGCGTACGTCCCTAGAACCCCGGGGCATGGAAAGTCGTTATTGATACACCGTTCCAGTGTATTGCAATTCCCTCCTTGCAACCTTGAACGCACGCAAAGGACTGAGGGGTGATACCCGCAGCGATGAAATGTCGCTTTCCCTCCAAGGCATACCCCAAAAATCGAATCAAAGTATTGTTGGGATGTCATCAAAGGTGAGTGTCTCGAGACGTAGAGGCAATCGCGAACCTTTGTCTCAAAAAGGTCCCATCAGCGTGTGCCTAACAACATTTCCATCAAAATCGATACCACACAAGAGTACGTTCGAGATGAGGTGAGCATCGCACATGCGTGTTCGGCGGTATTTCCTTCTGGACTGACAACGCCGGTGGTAACAAGCAGTATTCCGCTTCTAGCAGTGACGTGAAGAGGTCCGATGTTGTTTAGACTTCGCTTTAGATATAATTTGCACGAGATATGGGTGGGGGCGACTGGCGGATTAACACAAAATGTACTTGGAAGCACATGGTGACCACGAAGGCTTGCAGACGCTCCTTTTTCTCCCTCCTTTTTCATTCTTTATACATAGTTTTGCTGCCTTTCGCTTTGCATTGCATTTTCTTTTTTTTTTTGGCAGTCAGGATTTGTAGTATTACCATAAGCCGTGGCGCTAGAACTGGGTCACGGCTCACGACGTAATTCGCATTGTTTTGGACGTTGGAAAAGTACATGATAAGTTGAAGGGCTTGCCTCGTGCCCCAAAGTGTTCCGTTTGAAAATGCGTATCCATGTGCTGGAGTACTCCCTCTGGTCGATTGGCCGGAACTGTGAAAGTGAGGATTTGATAACGCTTCCAACCTCGCCAAAACGTAAAGTCGAGTAAATTGAAATACATATGGCTGAGGCACGGAATGGAAGTGTTGTGTAAGTGCATGCATAACTTCGGATTCAAGTCCAGAATCCAGACAACGTCCTCGCTTCCAAGCGCGGGGGGCGAGTTACGGTGTTTTTTTTTGCGTTTCAACCGGACGAACAAGAAAATGTTATGTATTTACCATATTAATGACATCGGAGTCATTGCATGGGCCTAAGCCACCTGATACAGCGATACCTTTGTAAGGGTCCTGTAGAGCCAGGGCCGAAACGCCTAGTGCATCGGGGAATGGAGAAAGGAGCTCGTTTCACGTTGTTGCTGTACACTTACTCATTAGTATATTGAAGCCGTTCATCGTCTCGTGACGAGAGAGCCGTATAAGGAGCAAGAGCAAGGGGGAAAGGCAAAAAAAGGGTTCAGAAAGGGATCTTTTTACTCTAATAAGCCCGATGTACGACAGGGAGACAAGGTTCTGGTTGGTGGAGAGCGTTCGAAACATCGCCGGTGCTTAAGACTGTCGGGTATGGAAGTCTCCGAGTCTCGTGTCCATGATGCACCTTTACACATGTGGTGACTTATGGGGCCACGCTCGTCGGAAAAACCCACCATCCGTGCGTAGATGGATGATCATTAGTAGTCGATTTGATTCATGGGTATGATTTCGTGAACGCGGGCGGAGAGATACAGAGCACGGGAGCCCGCGGGTGGTGATTTTGTGTGTTGCGGTGATAGATTACCGCCGCAGCAAGGGCTTGGAGCGAATAATTCAATGTGCTCATCGTCTTCAGAGCGGCGTTTGACTGTCACCGTGTGTAATATAATATTACCAGCTGAGAACTCCGGTGAGTTCAACGTCACTCCCCTTCCCCCCTGGGGCCACACACGACGCGCGTACTGTATATTTATGCCTATAGGACATCCGTCGTGCAATCGAGGCGGTTCGCACCATCACCTCAGTCTCGTCTATTCGTTTTCGACGGGGGCAAGTGCTCAATTCTGGCAAAAATGAGTAAATTCAGGACATACGTCATCTCAAGTTCCTCGCTATAAGACCGAGCCACCGAGTTAGCAACTCAGTATCACGTTTCTGCGCATGCTCTGTGTCGCACAATGTAAACTTTCTGGAACCCATCTTCTTTGTGCACATCTCGGAGAGGAAAACATACTTGTCGATACGGTGCCTCGCTGAGCTGCAAAATGCCAATCTGCATAATGATATGAAAATGAAAATGTGCTCGGGATAGTCGAATCGGTTTGAGGGGAATGGGCGGCGTTTCGCCCTGTGGCAACTATGAAAAGGTTTGAACGCAGCACAAGAGCTCCCTTGTTCTCCCCACTCCGGTCATCCCAGTTGGCAGCCATTTCCGCAAATGAGTATACTCCGCGCGTTCGGGGTTTCCGTCACCTCGGAGTTGACGACCATACGAAGAAAGCTGCCCGTTGCTCGAGTGCTAATTCGAATCCTCGGCATCCGAGCCCACATGGTCTGAACAATCCTCGGATGATAATGATTCAGTTGAGTTGATTTTAGGAGTGATCACTACACTCGAAGAAGGGAAGAAGCCATGATTTCACGTCACTATTAAAAAAACGTCGTGAACAGGTGGTCGACTTCTCGACCATGACATCATCGCCATTCTGAGGACATCAAAATGAAGGATCTTGACCAGGTGTTAGAGGTGTATGCATTATCAGATATGGACGCTAAAGAAGGTCAGGTAAGTGGCGAGGACATGAATCAGTGATCGACGATTCCACATTTTTGTGATAAGTACAGCTTGATCGGCGTCAATTGGACAGGTGGTATCCATGCAAAATTCAAAGATCAAGTAACTGGTCATGCCCGCGTCTGTTAGTCCCATTGTGCCTTGCACTGCGGGCCGTTTTGATGAATTGCTCCAAATATCAGGGTCATAGGTAGTAGGTACACAGAACAGTGCCTGGAAACCACTTGGTTCACTGGGGCCTCGCAACATTTACAGTCTTTGTCGGCAGGGCGCAAGGTCACTCCGTTAGAAAACTTCAAATTAATCGGCAAGTCACCCACAATGTGAGCCCACCAGTTCACCTGGGTACCTAGCAGATACACGGCCTGGGATGTAAAGCCTTTTGACGTAGCGGTCTAGAGTCCAGACTGCATGCATACATTGAGGAGTGTTCCCACTGGCAATACTTGGCGGTGCAAGAGCGGATAATAATTTCGGACCGCAAGTACGTGAGCTAAATGCGATGGTCTAGTAATGAGTATCCATGGGGACTCAGTCAGTTCTCATGAGCCAGAAAAATGGAATCACCTATCAATATGCCAAGTGAGCATAACACATACTTCCTTGTATATACCTGTCAGACTGCAGAGAATAGTAGTATTGTATAGATGAGCCTCTCGCCATTACAAAGTTTCATCGAAAGGTATTAAGGTGGCGTTGTTTGGCAAAGGCTTCGGATCCAAACAACCACCAACCACCTCCCGCGGTGGCCACCAAAAACGCAAAGTTTTCTGAGCCTGGGTTGGCCATGCCTCAGCCTACAAATGGTCCACCTAAGAAGAGAACCAAATTTGGCTCTCAAGTGTCCGATCTATTCACATTTACCAGCGCCCACGACATAAAACAAGCCCTCCGCAATACGCAAGATCCACATGTGCTCTCCGAAGGTTTGTGGCTGGCTTATGGTCATCGTCGTGTTTCTCAATCACGCCTGCAGCAATGTTTGCATTGCGATCCAAGTTATCCATGAAACCGGGCGAGATCATCTCTCCGCATGACGAACGTCTCTCTTTGGCCAAACTTTGGATGGACAGCTCGCCTGCAGCTCAAGACCTCTTCGATGTTTGGGGAGCAGTCAACGACGTGAGTCTATATTTTAAGTGCTCTCGTTAACTAAGCATCTTCTAGATGTCGACACAAGCTCTTGTCACGTCGCTGTTCGCCTCGTTGCTCCCACTTTTCTCGTACCACCTCCCGGATCATTCCTACGGTGTCTCCGTCATCAAGATACTACTTTCTCCGCAATGGTTACAAAAATTAAATTCTTACGTCGGTGGCAGCCATAACGAGCAGATTCTTGCTTCTCTCAAGCTGTTCAATGCCATCTCGACATTCGGCAGTGGGCGAGAACGCAAGTCCGTCTTTGAAGCTTTCCCCTGGGACGACAAGGTAAGATATCGCACCTTTCTTCCTTCTATGGCTTAATCTATTCTAGAGTCTACCAAAATTACTTTACATGCGTAGAAGGGGGAAGGGGAGCGAAGGAGATGACGTCCTCGTCCGACCTGGTAAGTCCCATTTACGATGCCAGCTTGATTTAAGCTCAATAAGACAGAAGATATTCGCACCTACTATGTCTTGTTCGTTTTATCCATGGTAGACAAAGATGCATCGTCATCGATAAAGGCAGCGTTCCTGGAGCAACATCGTGGAATATTTACAAGTATCTTCAAAGGTCTAATTCAGGATCATTACAACGTGGTGCAAAAGGTCCTCCAGGTTTGCTGGGCGGACATTTGGTTAGATCCTAAGATTAAACGGACCACGAAACTGGGTTTGTTCAACGAAGTGACAATCTCGCACGTGAGTGTCATTTTACTTTTATAGCATTGATCGCCTTTTCTGACGGTGGGTTAGCTTTTGAAATTGTACGATCGTCCTGCTGCTGAAGGCCCGGGAGAGGAGCAAGTCCCAGCCGATATCGTTCATCATTTCCTCCTGGCTACCTGCACACATCCTGGACAGGGCATATGTTTCAGGGACCGCGGGTGGTACCCTCGTGAAACCGATGAGGGTGGGGTTGCCGACCAGGAAGATGTTGAAGGTTTTCGGAAAAAGGGTGCACACGCGGGCAAGATATACAATAAAATTTTGGCGAATGTATTACGAGTGTTAAAGGTGAACGAAGACCCTCGGCAGCAAGAGCTGGCACTCAAGATAACCGCCGCATGCCCAGAGCTTGTGGCTGGGTGGGTACATCCTTAGTCTCTAGTAAACCTTGAAGCAATTGACATTCATATCAGGTATTGGCCTGCAGCTTCGCTCACGCTCGAGCCGCGACTCTCTTCCAAATGGATCGCCAACATCTCTTTCGCGGGACAGGTCCTCTCTCAAGCAGTTCCCGTTCATTCGTTTCTCCTACCCAATAGCGCCGAGATTTACAACCCTACTCCACCGCCGCTTTCAATCGTTATGGCCAATGTGCTTCCTTCAGTTGGCACGAAGGCTATTTTTTCGAAAGGCTTACAGGCTAGTTCGACTTCAATTGTTCAGCACTGCACCGCACTCGCACTCGCTAAATGCTTGCGAAAGCTCGCTGAGATAATACGCGTATTCAAAATGGTGGAAACCGCACTGGAAGAAGAAGAGGAAGAAGGTCAATGGAGTCGCCACCGAAGAGAAGTTGAAAAGGAAGCAAGACGACGCGTACCGGAGTTCCAAGTCATCGTCGCATTTTCGCAGCAGTCTATAGCCTCGCCAAATACAGCCAAGCACACTTTGCTGAGTGAGAGCGCTCAGAGGCTCCTTTGGCTCTACCAAGAATGCTTGCCGGATGTTGTTGCTGAAGCGAGGTTTGAAGTTGGAAAGTTGGTCCTGAACTTGGTCGAAGGATCTTTAGCCTCGCTTTCCGGTGGTCATGAGAGTGGCTCGACGGAGCAGGAAGACAAACGAGAGGAAGCTTCTACGCCGTTACAGATCGTAAAACATTTACACGTCCTCCGTCTGTTGAGCGGAAGTGACCAATTCACCTGGGCTGGCAAGGTTGGTAAGTAAGATCACTCTGCCATGTTATGACCTAAAATGGTTGTTCTCGTCTCCAGCCTCGTCATCTCACACATATTTTTATGTGCTCTTGGAAACACTTTGCAATAGCCGCGTGCGTGCTCTCCATACAACATTAAAGGAGCTTCTACAGCACGTTCTTTCCGAGAGTGTGTTGTTCCAGGAAGATCCGAACGAAGTAGAGATATGGCTTGCGGCCTTACCATTCCACTTCGTTCGCAGGGGGCAGGGTACCGAAGCTCCTGACGGCGCGCCGCTTACGGACGAGGTTGAAGCCATCGTCACTTTCCTAGACGATTGTGCCCAACGGTGTCTCAAGACTCCGTATCGTTACATGGAAGCCATGTCTGCCCTTGTACAATCCTCCGCTTCCATCACCGATGATCATCAAGGAGAGTCGTTTGCCAGCCCCTTGCTTATGACGGTGCTGGAGCAAGTTACTGCGAAAGTTAGCGGGCGATTGATGACGCCATCAGATACGCTCGCTGTCTTCACCTTCGTTCGGCGACTGCTGGTCATGCTTGCGGCTAAACAGGATGATTCCAGATACCACGCGCTCCTCACGATACTCGATCAATTGGACAGCAGTGTCGCAATGGAACCATTCTCAAGTTGTTCAAGCATCTGTTACGGTATAAGACGGGAGCTGTCTATCGCGAGAGCATGTCTTCGTCATCTCCGGGACGATGGCTGTCATGATACAATTGAAGACCTCAGTGACGAGACAATCGCGACCTTCCTTGATCGCATCGAGCAAATACCTATTCGTGAGTTACATTTCTCGATATGAAATTTAATTATTTCTCATCACCGAACGCGTTTCTAGCTCCATCAGAAAGGGCTCGCACGACGAGTGCGTTTGAGTTGATCGATTGGCTTCGATTGG
The DNA here is from genome assembly GCA_038089715.1 of Veloporphyrellus conicus. NCBI lineage: Eukaryota > Fungi > Basidiomycota > Agaricomycetes > Boletales > Boletaceae > Veloporphyrellus > Veloporphyrellus conicus. Next base: position 14,689 of record JBBPLJ010000085.1, read on the forward strand.
TAGACGTAAAGCCTTCTTCCTCGGACATCTCTCGTCTTGCTTCTGTCGTTCGACGATTCCACGAACCTGCTCTTTGGGTCCTCCTCACGTACCTTCATCCCTCTCGCGGTCACTTATGGGAGTCGGTCATTTTAAAGCTTCTGCCTGACTGGTAAGTGATATTTTCGTATACTCTTCCTGGTTTTTTGGGTGAATATTATTGGACAGGCCTCCGGTTGATGGCACGTTCGGTTGGATATACTTCCACTGCACTCTTGCGCAGTTCCGGGATCGACAAACGCGTAGTACGCTTTTGACAGCGCTTTATGCGCACCCAGTGACGCTTGTGGGTCTTGAGAACGCGATCCGTCTCATTATCCACGGCATTGCTGTTTCAACGGGTCGCCATGACCTAACGGCTGCGTTACTTTCCCTTTTTTCTGATGTGCTAGCGAGCGCGAGAGGACACCTTAGCGAGAAAGACCAAAAGCGACTAAAGGCGACTGTAATGCAGTATGATGCCATTCAAATACTTTGCATGTCACCGGATCTCGCTGATGAGGTCTATGAAGGTGTGTGATTGCGTTTCTCGATCTTTTCTTCCAGCAATAGCATGCTCTATAGCGATCCGAGACTTCGTTGCAGTATCATTCAATCCGACAGATCAAGAGGACCAGACTTGTTTGTCCTCTATTGGAAATTATTGGGCGGAAACGATGACAAAGTCGCTTTCATCAAGTCGCTTCGACGAGGTTAGCAATACCCTTCTCGCATTGGTAAAGAAATTTAACCCCTTTTGTACAAGCTGAGGTATAGCCGGCCTTGGGTTAAGTTCATGAGTACCGAGGACTTGCTCGCTGCGGTCGAAAATTTCCAGGCCCACGTTGGACAACAAAATACATCAATTCATGGCGCATTGGAGGACATCCTTAGCGCCCTCCTGCATAGGACGCCCCAAGGTTCCGTTCCGAAGATTTCAGTGTCGAAGCTCCTGGAGTTGCAAGCTATATTGCCTGGGTCTACACTACTTGAGAACATGCTTTCTGCGGCCCTTGTGTCCCACCTCCCTTTGGGATTCAATGGAGAAATTGCTTTCATCGAAGGGCTCCCTCTTTCTACCATGTTCTCGAAAATCGGACAGCCCCACATGACGGATCTTCGGGTGCTCCCATCTAATCTGATATCTCAATTCCTCGAGAAGGAAACCTGGACCGACTCTACAGGAAACGCCATTGTCGCCTTGTTGTACTCGAACCCGACTTCTATACTAGTTTTCACGACTTGGCTAAATAGCAAACCATGGGCCCGATTCGATATACATACGTTCGCCTCAGTGCTCGCTGCCTTTTGTGAATGTACTGCGCTGACGGATAGGGATCTCATTCAAGTGGAGGATGATACTCTCCATTGCCTACTGGATCAGCTATTTCCTGCCACGCGGTGTCATGGCGCTAGCTTTACCCGGTATCTCGAGTGTATACCACAAGTACTCCAGCTTTCGGGCACGAGGAGAGTTCGGCTCGTGTCTGCGTTGCAAGAGCGCATACAAAATATTCCTCTCATGAATTTATCATTCGAAACGACGTTTCTCGCACGCAAGCTTCTCCGAGTCTCTGGTTGCGAGGATCTCACGACGAGCATCGTCGATCGTACTATGCAATGGGCTGTCCGACACCTTTCCGGCGACGCTACGGACTCGAATAGTTCCAGCGGCATAACCTTGGAAAACCTTAGTGGGTGACCAGAAACCTTCTTTCAATTAATTCCCGGTTAAGTGACTACGGCAGAACGTGTTGTGATGCAGCAGAAGACGCTCAAAGCGCATTTGGTAGAGCCGTTGCTGACCACGTTGGTCCAACGTCACCTCTCAGACCCGAGCATGCTCGACCTCGCTGTATTGTTGGCGAACAAAACATTACTCAGGGTGGGCTAGCATATGCCGTTTTCCATCACCCGTTTCTTATATCTTCGATCGCTACCCGTTAGCCTGCTGTCGTCAACCGACTCCTACAAAATGTCCTTCAACACCACCACTTCGTCGCGACTTGCGGGAAACATGGTAGTCCGTCCCAAAGGGATCAAATAACGCGTTTGCTCGATACCCTCTTCCGGATCCATCCTGCGAATACTTGTCAGCGTTCACACATCGAGCTCCTCTTCCAGGTTTATGGGGGAACAATGTCAGCGCCCGACAGAAGACTCCTCGCCATCATGAGACTATTCGAGGCAGAAAAGCGCATGTCCGTGTCCGCATTCTTTTCCCGGTGGTCTCCGTCCCCAGATGTGACCGTCTCTGAAGTCCTTGAAGTTGTTCAAAACTTTGATCCTATCTATATGCTTCGAACTTGTCTTGCATTCCCTTCGTGGAGGCGGCTCGGGGAGGAGGCGGGCACAAAGGATGGCCCTGCGGATGATTTCATGTACGACCCGCTGATGGTGATCGCACTGTGCGCACAGATGCTCGCAGAATGTCCTCCTACGACCCCTCTAGGATGGGTTAAGGTCTTCCGTAGTAACGTCGTCAGTTTACTCTTTCGATGTCTATCCTCCAAAGATCCGAATATACGTGGGACGGCCCTCTGCCAGATCGCAAGTCTTTCGGAGAGCATGAAGGTGAGTGATACTCGGGTACGCGCCTTGGAGATGTATTCAAAACCTTGTTTTGCTGGGGGCCAGAAATCTGGCATGCACGAATCACCTCAAGTCATATATGTGTTTCGCCTACTCCAGAATGTGATACATCCCCCCGCGAATGCGAATGATCCTCCTCAGCGGCTCTCGACGTATACGACACTCATCTTGCTGCACGCTCTCCGTGGCATCTTTTACCCATCGAATTTTATCTACCCACGCACCGCACGTTTTCTGCTGCAACGTCCCGAACTTGACGTGTCTGACGTTCCGATGTTGTTCGGCATGCTCTACAGCGGCAGCGCTGACGACTGGAAGAAGGAACGCGGGTGGATGTTGAAGATGTTGGGGGATGGTATGGCGAGCACCGAGGACTGGAAGGTGCTGAAGCGGCGACACACGTGGGATCTGGTGGCTAGTCTTTTTCAGAGCTCGAGGAACGACACCGGCGTGCGCGCTGGGGTCTTAGAGGTCAGTTGTTTTGTTTTGGACCGTTCAGGTTGACAGCTTTCTCTCTTGTGGCGACGGGGTCAAAACAGATGCTAGCAAACTTGACGTCCAATCTACAAGCGTGTTCTTCTCTTGTTCTCAAGTCGTCTCTCCTATCCTGGATCGAGATGCAGGTGGCGGACAGCCCCACCAAGGAATCGATGGCATGGCTTCGCATCCTGGAAAATGTACTTGTCGTGGCTGGCACTTCCAAGCTGACCCGTGCTATGGGAAACCAATGGTGTTCGACCATATGTCGGTGCATATCTTCTCTCATTCGGAGCAAAGGTACGGGAACTACATTTGGATTTGTCTATTTCATTCGCCTGGTGGTGTTCACAAGCTAACTGAATGTATGCCTTTGTAGACAAGGAGATCGCTGTTCTGCGGCTGGTAGCTGCGGTCATCCTACGGCTCAGCCTGGTCCCAGGCGTACCCGATAATGCGCTCCAGGGTACCCTAGCACGTGCCGCGGAGTGCCTGCAAGACCTCGAACCTGGTATACATCTTCACAACCTTCGTCGGTCACGGCTACAGCCGGTCGAGCGGAACTCTCATCCACATCCGCTTGTGCAACTTGCGCTACCGCCTCACCGCGCGCAAGGACTCCACGACTCACCAGCGTCCGTAGAACCACCATTCTCACTCTGGGCCTGGGGCGAGATCGTGGAGACGCTCTGGCAAGCTGCCATGACTTTGCACAATGATGGGACACATGCATGGCCTATGTTGACGAGGAGGCTGGTCGTATGGAGAGCGCTCGTTGGGGAAGAGGAGAGTCAGGCCGGGGAATGGGCACGGAAGGAGGTCGCGGGGCTCCTGCGCGGGCTTGCCGACACGCTCCCGGTGCATTACAGTGCTGCTCCAGTCTCAGCGTGATACAAGATCTTCGTCGATATCTGGTCCGATTGATCAGAACTTACAAAATAGCCAGAAAGCCCTCTATGTTATCAAACTATTTTGCAGATGCATTGATAACTTGAGAGAATCTCGATGATTAAAGAGTGTCTGATATCTTAGACTATTATTTGAGGAATTTTACAATGCTATGCTAAATTATAACATATAAATTTGCAAGGTAGGGTATGTTGTTCATTATAAATATGTAAAAGCAGTTTGGGGTCCCTAATTAAGATCTGAGTTATAGTAGTCCAACTTAGAGTTTTATCAGTTAAGTTCCTCAAGCTTTGCTTTCAAGTTGGCAGTATAAAGCCTCTTTTTAAGGCAGAACTTTGTAGTATGCTAAATGACTCAGAGACTATAGGCATACTCCAAGCATCAAATTAAACAGACATTTTTAGCTTTTTAACCTAGCTGATATAGAAAGAAGCATAATATATTTAATACAATAGATAAAGATACTTATAAAGCTCTAATAGGTATAAAAAGGGTATAGAAAACTAAACTTAATATAAATAGTGATCAAAATAATATAGACACTTCTGATAATGACTTAAAGTATATTAAATCAGATGCTACTTGAAAATTGAAATAAGATACTTTATGGAATCTTATCTATAAAATAATATATCAAGAAACTTACCACTAATAATTTGTACTTCCAAAAGTTCAAGTTAATAATAGGTTTGTTTGGAAAGAGGAGCTAGATTATAAAGATGCCAAAAAATAAAGAATATAAAGTTAACTAATTATTTTACATTCAAATAATTTTATCCTATCTAGTAATGATCATAGAACAAATGTATAGCTTTAGGTGAAACTTATTTATCTCCAAGCTACCAATAACTTATCTTACTTGAAATCTATATATACTTCTTGATAACCTATAGCTCTGGGATACTTCAGATAGATATGTATTATTTGAGAGTAAACTATACTTATCAGCTAGGGTTTATATTGATTACTAGCAATGGTCTCTTAATTGTTTTATTAAGATTATCTAATGCTATATTTAGTTTATATATATTAGCTATATATTTGTACTTGATAATACTTTATCTAAGATATATATGTATATATATCTAAGATAAAATAGAAAATATATGGAGGGCATTGGTAATACTATATGCTTTGGAGTACTATATACTATAAGGGTGGCTAGGAGAAAGAGGGTTATGCTATGATTTCTAGTTCAGTCTTGCTCTATATTATTTATAATGTTGATGTCAAGTTCCTCTAAAGGGAGATTTCTATGATCATGAGGTGATGGAAAGGTTTGAAACCAGAGGGGATTGTTGGGTATTGGTGGTTTTCTAAAGGAACTGATTATAATCTTCCAGAGATTCCAACATCCCAAGATAGAGGCCAATGATAAGATTCCCAGTGAACTCTCTTTAAATATAGCAAATGTGTGAGATACTCCCCTGACTGGTTACATACAAAAACGCCTTCCTGTTTAGACTTTTGTCTAATACTATTCGCTCGCGCGTGTCCAGGTACAGCTCGCTTTGCCCGATACTTTCGGGTCGGACAAACTACTCGATCTTTTCCTCACCGCATGCTTGTATCTACGTAGCACATTAGTCCTTTCTTTCTTTCTTTCGCATAGAAAACTCGATGGATTAAATCACATAACCAGTCAAACTAAAGATAGCATTGCGGGAAACTGATCATACAACCTTGTGGTCACTGCAAAAAGCATACTCGGCTTTATTATTCATTCATTCACTCTCAGCACCATCTTCATCAGAAGAATCTTCTTGGGCCGGGGCATGTCCCCAGAGCCGGCTGAGAAGATGGCGTACTACACGAATAGGCATCGGCTAGAGGGAAAAGTCAGATAAACAAAAGTAAAAGAAATTCCCCATACTCACTGCAACGTTTTCCTCCTCCTCTTCATCTTCTTCGACTTCCGGCGCATCCGCTCTGTCATCCTGATGGCCAGGCAAAGCATGCGGTACATCATCCACACCACCATCTTCCGCCTCCCAAAATACCTCGACTTCCTCCTCTTCTGGCAACTCCCCAGGCATCGCTCCCCGATCCGCCAACCCCGGTAGCACGCCACCAGCCCCCGCCCCGCGCATCATCTCAGCGCCCATCATCAGCTCCTGCACCAGGTCCTCTGGCATCTCTGCAAGCATCTGCACGAACTCGACCACCCCGCCTGGCACCTGCGCGGCGATCCACGGGTTCCGCTCGTAAAAGGCGAGAATTTGCGCACGCGTGGCTGCGGCAGGGATCAGGCGCGCGAGCAGTCTTTCTTCAGCTTGCGTACGTCTCCGTGAACGGGTGGTAGTGTCGAGCGCAAAGGGATCTTCGGACCCGGCGAAGAAGGCGGCGTCGTATGTCGAAAGAGCAGAGCGGGGAGGGAGGGGGTCGCATGCAACATGTCTACCGTGCGTGATATCTGGTGGTATAAATGCGGTCAAAGCACGATTTTGGGGCTGTGCGTGCGTTTGTTCGAGGACGAAGATGTGGCGGTAGATAGAGTACCGCAAGTCGAGTGAGGAGAAGGCACGGATGAATTGGTGGCGAATCGGGTATGTGCGTTGGGTGGAAAGTGTCGGCAAAAGTGCGTGTACTGTACTCGAAAGCCATGATGCGTAGACAGATGACTTCCAGAGCGGAGATGAACGTTGCGCATAGAGATGAGAAAGGAGATGGAGGACGCTTTCTTCTGGAGACAAGCCACTGGAGTACCGTCAGCCTGTGATGAGTTTGAAATATTGGAACCTACACTCTATCCGTGTGGATGCGGAAGGCTTTGTGGCCTCGCACTTCTGTAGAAAGTGAAATCTCGCATTTATCAGCGAGGATGGGGACAACCGACGGAAACTCAAGAATCGCTTGTCGAAGCGCTTCTGTGCTTTCCTCCTTGAAATCCTGATGGGGCACTGATCAGAACTATAATACGAAGACAAGCAAAGCATTGGCACCTCTCCCCGCCCCCTTTTCTCTTTTTCCTTTGCTTTCAAGATCAAGGCCCTCGCATATGACCAACCAGGCAAGACGCTCGGGTCTATGTACTCCCCCGAATCTGCATGAGACGAACTGCGATAGACTGTCCACACATCTAATAGCCAGCCGCCCAACCCTGCCTTGATGGAGAGATAGTCAAGGTGCAAGTAGACTCCGTGGGGGTCGGACAGGGGTTCGAGTGAGATAAGCAGCCGTGCGTGTTCAAACGCTGTCCGTGGACAACCACGACGTTGTAGATCTCTACGTATTGATGAGCGCACATTAAACAGAACGGGGATGCGCGAACTAGCTCACATAACTTGTCGATGGATAGCAAGGAAGAATGGCCTATTCTCCACTCGATCAAAGTCGAGTCTATTATTTCCACTCGTGAAACTGGATACGCCAAGGAAGGCGCGCTCATATGCGTAAAGGGTTCGTGAGACGTAGTCCACCGCCTGACTGTACTCTGAAAAGATATACGAGTGAGTAACGGACACAAATTTTGGGTTCAACGGACCTTCGCGATGCCGATAAACTTCTGCAAGCTGGAGTAGCGTATCTGCGTGCCAAGGCATTCTCTGCAAGACCCGCCATAGTGTCTCAGGGTCTATACCGGTCAATTTTTATGAGAGAGCAACGCATATACTGTATGGACCTACCGCCAGTCATGACAGCCTGCATGAATGTCTTCGTGACGCCCTTGTAACGCTTACTGTACTCTACTGTCCACCACTTTCCAGGGCCGGCCGGACCCTTGTTCACCTTCCTCGCTGTCTCCTCCTCCGCAAGTGGTCGAGCCGACAGACCTTCGCGTTGCTTGGTCATACCCCATGATGGTTGCGGGCGTGTTAATTGAGAACGCTGTGTCTGTGGTTGTACCCCGCGGCGTCTTTTTCCGGGGGAAGATTCGGACGCGGTAGCCTGGGCAGCTGAGACAGCTTTAGATCCAAAGAACTTCTTGAGCTCAGATTCTGCATCAAGGTGAGGGACAGAAACAGAGAAAAGGGCAGAAAGCTTGGTTGTCCCTGCATCTGCAGCGGTACTCGACGGAATCTGCTGCAGCTCAGGGTACCTGGATGGTTGCATAAGACAATCGAGGTAGAGCACAAAACGGATATGACACACTTGACCGAAAGCTCTGCAAGGGCTTTGTCCAAGTCGTTTTCCTCGTCCTTCTTCTTGACCTTGTCTTTTGCCCTCTTTGAAACGGGCTTTGGCCGTGAGGCTGCCTGGGGGGATGAAGCTGCGGGCAGGCCTTCGTTGTCCTGTGCTGCGGTGACAGCGAGCTTTTTCTTTCTTTTCTTTGTCTATATGCCTATGGTATGAGATCGGCCATGTACACAGTGATGGTGGCTCATACCTTGCGAGGCTTCGTAGGCTTCGCAACATCTCCACCCTCGCTCTCCGCGCCTTCTCCCTCATCCTCTGACGCGAAAAGCTAGATTCATCGTCATGTCTCTACCGACACATACCCCCCGGAGAAAGACTTACTGCCGCAAAACCAGCTTTTGTGGGTGACACTGATTCCTCTTCGCTAGCCTCGTGTAGATCGGCGCTCGTGGGTGCATGGGAAGGCTTGCTGGTGGCAAGTGCGAGGAGCTCTTCTTGCTCTCGTTGTTGGCGTTTGCTTAGTCTGGGTGGCATGATCACCAAACTATCGAATCATTTGATCCTCGTATAGCTCGTCCCAGAGTGTGTAGGAGACGTGGACAACGAAGAAGATATATATCGGTCGTGACCGCGAGATACAGAGCATGCCACAAACGTATTTGTCTACTAGTGTAAGTTACGAAAGCACCGCGAACCAATCCGAATTGATCTACTAGCGGGACTCGAATTCGAGCAAACCGAACCGATTTTCAGTTCGACTCCGGTGCCCTGCTGTTGGTACCAGGTAGGAATGCTGGCTGGATCCACAATTCAACATTTTCCATCATCGTGCTGACGAGAACCGGAGAACCGGCACCAGCATGACGGGTAGCAACTTGTTGACTCGTTACAGTCTAGACTTGTTGAAGTTTGCATAAGCCTTGACGCTGTCTCCTTTGCGATTCGAAAGCAATGCACTTTTATGGAGGTGCGGCATGGACGCACATTCCAACGCCTTCCGCGAAGATTGGTACGGAGTTTCTTGTGAGTGATGATTGGAGCAAACGCTGGGCGATCCCTGGGGTGCCAATCAGGCTTGCA
>JBBPLJ010000086.1:29783-47738 GCA_038089715.1 Veloporphyrellus conicus
TCTCAGAGTTGACACCACGAAGTACTACTGACACTGCAGTAACGTTAGGTAGACTGCGAATTGCCGTTAGCGTGACCGTCATCTCAACTGATAAGACGCTGTTGTCGTACTACTTTCTAAGTATAGCAGTGGTAAGTACTGCGTTTCGAACAGGAACACCGTTGCAGTAACGATCGGAATTTCGGAATCGAGGGATGACAGCGAATGAGTAAATTTTGTATCGTACAAACTTACAATATGATAGAGTCCACTGGGGTCCAAATACACTCTGAGTTCGCCGGCGAGAAGGTGAGCGCCTAGCCCGAGTCCGACGCATTTGGCTTGCCCCGACGCCATAATATCATGATTCTACTAGCCGGAAAGCTGTTGCTCGCCGCGTTCTCGTCTGTTACTGCTTTGGCACTCTGGAAGCTCTTCCAGTTCATGTATCATCATCAATTTACGTCTCCCCTACGCAACCTACGCGGCCCCAAAGGATCAAGCTGGATTTATGGGAATCTGCGAGATATTTGGAATGCTGTGCGTCATCTTTTTGGCATCGGATGTAGACCAGGCTCACTGGCTAACCGTATCAATCTCCTCCGCTCTAGGAGAGCCCTACGCTCCACGAAGAATGGGTGAGACAGTACGGCAGCACGTTGGCGTACAGAGTTTTCTTCTACGTACACCACTGGCTTTATAACATATCTTTTGCAGTACTAAATCCTGTGATCGTTTAGGCCAATCAGCTGTTTACTATGGATACGCGGGCAATCCACCACGTCCTCACCCATAGCAATGACTACCAAAAGCCCTTCCAGCTCAGGTACAACTTGGCCCAGATCTTTGGTGAAGGTAGGTCATAAGTTCCTCATCTAGTTTCTGTTTGTGCCCGCTAACCGAGGCCCACAGGTCTCCTTCTCGTCGAAGGTGCTCAGCATCGCCAGCAGGCTGGTATCCATCTCTTTGTTTTTTGTTGGCGTTTACGAAACCCTTGTCTGGACAGAAACATATCATGGTGATTAAATCCTCCTAAGCATACGCCATTGATGTCATTGAATCGACACTTAGAATCCTGCATTCGGTCCTGCACAAATCCGGGCACTCACCGACATCTTTATCGAGAAAGCTGTCAGAGTATGTACATACTTCTTCCTTCTTGCCTGCACTACTTGCTATTGCCACTGCAGCTTCGTGATGTCTGGTTATCTGAAATTGCCAAAGATCCCGCCGAAGCTGGTGTCTGCCTCGATGTTGTGCAATGGCTGAATAGAATGACACTGGACGTTATTGGTCTCGCGGGTGAGCCATTGATGACAATCTTCTTCCCGCAGTCGAATGGATCCCACTGATCGCTGATAGGTTTCAACTACGACTTCGCTGCCCTGAACGCCAACGAGAAACCGAACGAACTGAGTGAAGCTTTCGCAACCATGGCCTGGGCGGGTCAAACGTTAAGTATTCTCCCTGTATTAAAAACGTGGATTCCGCCTTTGCGTCTCATTGTCAGTGGTGTACCATCCTTCTCCTGTATAAAATTGTGTTTATCTTATATGAAACAGCCCAGTGATCGTGCACGCCGGGTCCAGGTTGCACAACGCACGATGACACGCGTTGGCAAGGAACTGCTATTGGGTGCCAAAGCGGCCGCTCGAGCGAGCATGACGGACAAAGGGGAGATCGAAAAGAACAGCTTGCGCAGTCGGGATCTGCTATCGCTGTTAGTCAAGGCGAACATGGCGACCGATATCCCCGACAGTCAGAGATTGTCTGATGAAGCTGTGTTGGCGCGTGCGTTGCCATTGCTCCTTATCAAGTTTAAGCATCTAAGTCTGACACGACCTTTCCCAGAGGTCCCTACGTTCCTGGTCGCTGGTCATGAAACGACAAGGTATGATACCCCGCTCTTACAATCCACGTGAGGACTCGACGACGGCACATCAGCGCGGCGACTACCTGGGCACTGTACGCGATGTCGATGGCACCTGAATCTCAGACAAAACTCCGGGAAGAACTTCTGTCTGTTGATACGGAAACACCATCGATGGGCGAGCTCATGGCGCTTCCTTACCTTGATGCCGTAGTAAGAGAGACCCTCCGCGTGCACTCACCCATTCCGAGCACCGTGCGCATTGCAATGAAAGATGACGTGTTGCCCGTCGAGAAGCCATACAAGGACAAATATGGCGTCGTCCACGACTCCATTAGGTACGGCTGAATAGGCTATCCGGTTGAAAATTTCATCTTCATTTTAACTGTCGCGCATAGGATCAGCAAAGGCGACCGAGTCTTCATTCCTATCCTGGCGATGAACCGGTCGGAGGAATTGTGGGGCTCTGATGCGCGCGAATTCAAGTACGTCGCTTTCTATCCCTGTGGCACACCTTGTTCGTCTATCTGTCCTGACGCCAATTGTAGACCAGAACGATGGGAAAACGTTCCAGAGGCGGTCTCGCGGATTCCGGGTGTGTGGGGTCACCTGTTGACCTTCCTCGGCGGCCCTAGGGCATGCATCGGATACCGGTTTGCCCTCGTCGAGTAAGTGTCCACTCTGATGCCTCAGATTCGGTACTGAGGACCGTCCTCCGCACTTGGAACCACAGAGTGAAGGCGTTGCTGTTCACGCTCGTGCGCGCATTTGAATTCGAGCTTGCCATACCTGCAAGGGAGATTGGTAAGAGGTCGATGATTCTCCAGCAGCCCGTTTTGCGCAGCGATCAAAGGGGCAGGGCTCAGCTCCCGCTGTTGATCAAACCGTATAGCGGACGTGAGGGTCTGGCGTAAAGAGGGCAATGAGAGGGGGGCCACAAGTCATAGCAGTCTGTACATCGCTGCAAGTGGAACATTTGTTTCTGAATCTGTTGTGCATGTCGTGGTACATATCATAGTCGATCATGTAGTGTTTATCGTGGAGTACTTAGCAGCATCATATGGTAGCCTACCAATGTAGCCTCGTCCAAAGTAAAATACGACCCGTGCAAAAGATTCTTATCAAAGAAAAGGTCGTGTGGACGTCGCCGGGCACGGTATACTATGGTATGTACTTCAATTTAGCATGACTCCAATTTCCAGGGTAGTCTCAGGTTACAGTACACAAATCCAAGGCAGCGGCTAGCCCCATGACCGATATCCCGGCCGGTATCCAGCCTAACATCACTCTACTCTATGCCCTTCTACACCTTCCACATTCGCGACCGCCCCTGCCTTTTCATCGACAGAAATCTCCTTACTAGTGTCGTCTGCTGTGTCCCTTTTGATGTTCGGCACAGGCCCGGTGAACCAGTGCACGCCACCGTACACGGGAAAGTAGTACCAGATGACTGAGAGTAAGAGAGTCCCGCCTAAAACGACGGCGGTATAGTTCATGCTCGACGGGTCCGTCTGCGGGGTGGTGGGGAAGCAGAAGACGATAATCATGAACACCATGAAGATGACGGCAACGATTGCAACGGGGAGACTCTGTAGGAGTCCGGGTGAGTAGGACATGGGGTCAGCTCCCGTTCTATCAGCTATGCATGTTCGGAAGGACTGACAAATATGCCCAGATTGAATGGTCCAGGCTTAAAGTTGTTCTTGAAGATGAACCTTGCTGCGATTGGGATGGAGTATGCAACATAGACCCCAGTGACAGATACTCCAAAGACGGCATCAACAGCCTGGGTCCCCGCGAGTGAAATAAGACCGAGAAGGGTGGCCACCGCAGCAACAAACCAAACGGTATTTACAGGGGTGCCAGTAAAATGATTCATACGGTACAAGATGCTCGAAAACGGGAGAGCACCATCACGAGCGAATGCGAAAGATTGGCGTGAGGAGACAAGGAGCTGGAACAAGGTATCAGTGGCAGCGTACGCGCGCAAATAGAAAAGAAATATTTGCCATGCTTGATCCCATCATATATCTAGCCGCAAGGTAAACGTAAGGAGATATGAATTGGCTGGACGGATGCTTACTGCCCAAGGATAACGAATGACCACAAGACTAGGGTGCCGGTTTGTCCAAAGCGAATCAAGAAAATCTGTGCCATAGGCTGAGGACTGTTGACAAGGGCCGTAATATCGGTCCCCATGCAGAATGCCAGTGAAATGTTAATAGCTAAATTTTCACTGTCAAAACGCGAATAGTTGTGATTAGGTACAAATACGTACCCCAACCAAGGACACCGGCAATTGTAATTGCACCAGTCTGCGTATATTAGTTCGCGTTACGAATAGTAAGTCGCATACTCACGATTGCCCATGGCACAGCAGTCGCCGCATTCCCGGCTTCCTCGCTGATGTGCACACTCGAGTCAAATCCACCTAAACAAATGAGTCATCACCGTTAAAACGTTTTGAAGGATAAACATACAGATTGTCCAAAGAGGAGCAAGGAAGGACAGGATGAAGGCGTAGCCGCTCGGCCAGCCGTTGACTAAGGGGTAAGCATTAGAAGGAGAGTAAGAACTGAGAAAGCGCACAAACGATTGATGAAGTTTCCCAAGGCGAAGCTGGCAGTATTCATATACTCATTGGGTGTAGCGGCTGGAAGGCCAACAATAACTGCAAAACAAAGACTGATGAAGTGGATTAGTACTTCAAAAGAAGTGGGGACAGTCATTCAGCTCCCAAGAGTGCTTAGGATAGCAACAAGAGCGCCACCGCATGCTCAAATCGAGACACTCACCAGAAATTGAGGATGATGTAAATGTTTTGCAGTCTCGCAAGGATGGTGGTCCCAAGAGAGCAAATAATGCCATGAGAGAAGACCACTGCGACATAAATCCCACTGTGTAAATGTCAGCAAAATGGAAAACAGAACAAGAAAAAACACGGGAAAGACATCCTTCTGAAACAAGACGCGCAACGTACAATGTCTGTGCTGGAGTCGCAATAAAGCTTTGATTTTGGAGATTAATGGCTGCGGTGATCTGGACGGCGCACGACAAGTCAATGGAGGCTGGAGACAAAAATATATAGCACAAGAAACACGACATCGTGAAGTCAGTGGAAGTCATGCAGAGAAAGATGAATAATTCACCGATTCCTGCAACAGATCCTATCGTATTTGCATCTGACAGGGGTAAACAGGCTTTAAGGGGGAAATCGCAGTTTAGACGCACAACCGACAATCCAGCAGAGAAGGTTCCGGCATCCAGGAGGTGATAGAGAGTGAGTCCAGAAGTAGAGCTATATCATGCATTGTTCATTTCGCTGGATAAGGAGGAATGACTGTGCTTAACTCACACCACCAGAGGTGGGTGCTGCGGAAGCAAGCTCTGCCATAGACATTCCGATGCATAAAATAAAAATGCTTGCGACTGCCCACTGGAGGGGACGAGATATAGGTTAGACCAAGTTCGAGCAAAGGTAAGATAAGGCGACGAGTGGTACAGGATAGTCAATCGGGTTAGCGATGATTAAATTGTTAAAAATCAATCAGAAACTCAAACGAGAGTACGCACACCCCACACCATTGCAGAGGGACCACCATTTGGAAGGGAGTAAACGAGAACCGAACTGCATGTCAGATGAGCCATGTTATACGGACGAACAGTCTAGGTATAGTCGAGATACTAACGTGATTGACGGAAGCAAGCCAATGATACTGAATGCAACCCCAAATACCTGCGATGCGATTAGTCAATGGAAGGTAGGTCAGTAGGTGGGGAATGACCTCTAGTGGAGTGAAGGCTCTCTTGAATTCCTGTTTATAGCCAAGCTCGGCGAGGAGCTGTTCGTCGGCTTTTGCGATTTCCTTCCTGTTGGTCATAGCGCAGGCCAGCAGCGTGAGTGACCTGAAAAATGTGAGGGGAGTCAGGTGGTACATTGTCTGACCAAAAATCACATCACTTTTATCCTGATACCCTGATGGTGGCGCCCCACGATGCACGATGAAGATGTGTCCCACCCGTGCTGAAACGGTAATTGGAAATCATCAACAAAATAGTTATTTTGGGACATAAAATTACAGCGGCACAGGAGCCTCCTGACCAAGCATGGAAGTCTACATTGCAGAGTGGCGGCAACCGGTCATTTGAAAGTTGCCGGCTTTCGTTCGTGCGTTACGTTCGGTACAGGAAGGAGCAGGCTTGCTATGCAATTTTTTTTCGAGGAGAGAATGGAGTGCGAGGGCGCATGGGCGATTAGCGCACCCCGAAAAACGATGAGGACATGCCTGACATACCACCCATCTACATTCTCTGAGCCACCCAACAACGCCGCGAACCAATCGAACGAATCCTCGAACGCCAAGCTTCGAGGGGAGGTGGGGAAGGCTTGCGAGCACTGAGAACGAGCTTACCACCAGTGATACGAACGCAACGAGAACACCTGGGAATAATAAATGCCCTCAAAATATACTAAAGAGGTGCAGAAGAGCGTCAGATCACGCTCGGGAATAGTTGGAGCAACAGAGTCTAAGATACTCACCTAGGAGGGCGTGAGGTGGTGAAATGACCGCGTCACGCAATATCCAAGGCAAGCCAGAACGCATTTGAAGGATGTGTGAACGACAACGACGACGAAACAAAAGCATTCAGATACCAAACCGGGAGGCCAAGGGGAGATGTAAGATGGGCCGGGAGGCGTCAAGGGTGGTTAAAAACGCGAGAGCGATAGTGCCAGCATTGGATTGGATGGGAAATGATGGTACAACTCGGAACACAGACGCTAGCTGCAGACAAGCGGTACGATCACACGACAAACTTTGAGTGAAGTCCGGGGCCACGGGCCACACGAAGCATCCCAGACCGTAAACGAGTCCGAGTCGCTGATCGACGTTGTAGGCAACCTGAAGCTCAAATTAAACTCTGGAATTAGCGTCAGTGGACAGTAAGATGCGGCAGTTGCCACATCGAACATTGCGTCAACTTAACAACTCCGAGTGAGACTCGGAATTGAAGCGGTGTCAGACAAATTGCAAAGTATGCAGAGTGTAGAAGCTGTCGGAGCAATCCAGAGCGTTGTATGCAAAGACTGCGGTGCTGCTGAGCCGAATAAGGTCATCGAACAGCGGAAGAGAAGTATAAATGAATACCATGCCTCGCCGGGGATGCCATGACTCGGAGGAACCGTAAGCTATCTTGACTATTATGATGTACTGTTACACTATCTATTCAACAAAAAATCGGCACAGATTCAGATAAGTATTTACCAATGAGCCTGTCATTGAACCGGTATTCTTGAAGCGATCGGTTGTAGGCGTAGGTGGCACTACTATTAGTAGTCTTGGCCCGCCGCACTCGCTGGTGTTGTGATAGTCGCCGCAATCGTAATGCGACGGGTCTTGAGCCTATTGGTTCAACGTTTGAACCCGGCAGGATTGGGACTTGCTTTAGCAGCTCTTGATTGCGATCTGAAGACACTGCGTCGAGTCGGAGTTCGTCGACTGACACCCCCCGATCCTCATATTCAACCCCAGGTCACCCATCACTGGGAGTCCTACCACCATGACTAACAGGGAAGCCATCGCAAAAGCCGACGAATAGCTCCTCGCTGAGCTTGGCTATAAGCAGGAATTTAAGAGAACCTTCACGCCACTAGAGGTTATTTTGCGCGACTGCTGGCCCTACCCTTCATTGACGAGTAGCATTACAGATATTTGGTATTGCGTTCAGCATCATCAGCGTGCTTCCATCCATCGCGTACATATCTCGACCACACCTAGGTTAGACTTTCCATCCGCACGACATGGCTCAACCTGACATGCAGTTCGGTTCTCGTTTGCTCCTTCCGAATGGTGGTCCCTCCGGAATGGTGTGGGGTGTACGTGCTGTTTTCTTCTTGGTTCATCTTCAACAATTTCATCTTCGCTCTCCTGATCGGCTAACCTGTGTCACTCGTTGCTTAATCCTACCCTTTCCCGATACACTGTCTTTGTCTGATCTCTATCTTGCCCACTCTAGTGGATGATTGCAAGCGTTTTCATTCATTGCGTCGGAATGTCTATGGCAGAGCTTGGTTCCGCAGCGCCTACCTCTGGTGGTGTAAGTTATACTATGACGTTTCTCCTTGTCCAGCTAGATGAGCAATGCATGATATAGCTTTACTTCCGGACTCACTCTCTGTCATGTCCTCAATGCCGAATTCTTCTCTGTTGGATTGTGGGATGTATGTCCGAGCTGCAATTTTGCCCTTACGGCCAGCTCATCCTTCTATTGGATGCAAATGCGATAGGATTCATTTCATCAGTCGGTGAGTTACCCATCTTCTGGATGGCTTCGATTGATTTCATGATGTCGTGTTTCTTGTCATTTTTGCCTTCAGCCTCCACTGACTGGGCTTGCGCTGTCCAGATTGCTGCGGCGATTAATATTCAAAACCAGAACTTTATTGCTACTCAGGCACAGACCTTGTACGTGTTATTGTTTCTGCAAATTTTCTCGGATAGATGTCTTTTCTGTATGTTTCCGCCCTGTTTATAAAGCACACTGGCTTACCTGATTCCGGATAATCAGTATATGTACCGTCTGGGATACTGAGTGGTAATCACTCAGTATCATCGCCTTTTGGTGTAGCGGTTAAGCGGCAGACAGTCTGACCCTTACAGCTACTTCCATATCTGACGATGTTACGTGTGTATCAAAAACGTGCTGATTGCGCCACTTGAGTGAGTTGTCGAAAAAAAAGTTATGACAACTTGAAGAGCACACTATCTCGCCGCTTAGAAAATGGCCGGACGCATTTGCCACATCAAGCATCGCATCTAGGTCGGTCCTGACAAATCATATTTTAGACCGGTCGAACACGTTGCATAGAAGCTGTAGAAGCGATCGCGCGGAATGCAAAGATATTGGTACTGGACCCATCGAGATACCTGAATAAGCCTGCCACGCACCACTCTATACCGCTTACCATGTGCAATTATCCGTGCAATGATGGGTCAATCGCTCGAGAGAGCATTTCCGAGACGCACCCGCCAGAACATGATAGCTAATTAGACTTGAAGCGCTGATGCCAACAGAAAAGGCACAGCATAGCCATGCATCACATTGAGGCATAGTCTGGTGACCAGCCCCTTTCTAACTAATTGAGGCAGTGGGAAAATGATGGTAGAGAAGCATATTGGAAATGAAAATCAAGCTTCAAGGGTGCTATCATCTTGATTTCCAGCCTGACAGTATCATGGTCATAGGCTCACTTGCGAGATACAAAGATAATCGTATTATTTCAGTTGTCAATCAATTCACCAAAAAAGTCGGAATAGAGGATGGGTCAATCGAATCAATTTCATTACAACACGTAGGCCGGCAATTGTTCAAGAGACCGGTTGTTCAGTTACTCGTCACCGAGTTGTCAACTTTAAGAAGTTGTAACAGCCTCTCGTGCTGCGATAATGCGCCATTACGTCCCAAAATAGCCGTTTTCCTACTGTTATGAGTAAGTAATGGTCACTAACCCTGGCAGGATTCCTGCTTTACTGCGACTGCCGATAAGACACTGCATCGACCAGACTCCTCCGGCCATCCTCGCATTCTCCAGGTCATTCACGCTGCTGGCTTGCCACCATGACTAACAAGGAAGCGATCGCAAAAGCTGACGAACAGCTCCTCGCTGAGCTTGGTTATAAACAGGAATTTAAGAGAGCTTTCACTCCGCTAGAGGTTAGCCAGATGATCCACGGCCGTTGACCTACCCTTCATTGACGAGTCGTATTCATAGGTCTTTGGAATTGCATTCAGTATCATTGGCTTGCTTCCCTCCATTGCGTGAGTACCTCAACCACACCCAGACCATTCATCTGAATCACCTCATCCGACGGTGACATGTAGCTCGGTCCTCGTTTACTCCCTTCCGAATGGTGGCCCCTCCGCAATGGTGTGGGGCGTACGTACTTCTTTGAATTGCTGATTGATTTTCAACTGCAACGTAATCTTCGCTGCCCTGATGGGCAAATCTGTGCCACTCGTTGCTTTATCTTACCTTTGCCAAATACATATACTAACTCAGTCTCCCGTCTCATTCAGTGGGCAGTCGCAAGTACTTTTATTCTTTGCGTCGGATTGTCTATGGCGGAGCTTGGTTCTGCGGCGCCTACCTCTGGTGGTGTGAGTTACACCATGGTAGTTCCCCCGTTCAGCGAGATGAACGATGTGTCACTAGCTCTACTTCTGGACTCACTCTCTGTCATCTCCTCGATATCGAAACCTTCTCTGTTGGATCGTCGGTTGTACGTCCAAACTGTGTTTTTACCCTTACAGCCCATTTATCCTTTGCCAGATGCAAATACGATTGGATCCATCTCATCAGTCGGTGAATCATCAATCTTGTTCTGGCTGCTTCGATTGACTTACACAATGTCGTATTTCTTCTTGTGTTGCATACTTTTGTCTTGAGCCTCCATTGACTGGGGTTGTGCCGTTCAAATTGCTGCTGCAGTTAATATCCACGACCAGAGTTTTATTGCGACTCAGGCGCAGACCTTGTGCGTTCCTTTTTTTTTTTTTTTTTTGCAAATTTCGTGTTTTTGTTCACAAGAATGTTGTATCTCGTCTCTTATGTTTCTTGTTTGCTGACATTCTTGTAGCGGGATATATGTGGCAGTAATCTTCTCTCATGGAATTATTTGTTCTCTTGGGACTGCCATCCTCGCGAGGTTGCAAAATCTTTACATCGTCCTTAATTTTTGGTGAGTGTCTCAATTTGAGCATGCAGTGGCGGTCTTTTTTGCATGATTTCTTATCTTGTCCATATTCCACATACCCTTGCGGAATTTGTGTGATACTTCCCGACTTGTTAACAGTACTGACCCTAATCATCAGTCTCTGCTTCGCAGTTATCGTTGGTCTTCCGGCTGCTACACCCAAGGAATACATGAATACTGCCGGCTTTGCCTTGGGAAACTTCACCAATCGTTCGTTCTCTTTCCCAGTTCCTACTCTCTTTCTGATATTCGTCGTTCAGTCAATGGCTGGCCGAGTGGTTACGCCTTCATTTTGTCCTTCCTTGCCCCTCTTTGGACGATCGGTATGTTCGCCTTCCACTGTCTGTTCCTAAGCGGAGTGTGTTGATAGGGGTAACGGACTTGTTTAGGTGCCTTTGATTCGAGTGTACACATTAGCGAGGAGGCCGGGAATGCGGCAACTGCTGTACCGTGGGCAATCGTAAGTACACCCACTTCTATTCGTGATTCGAACTAATATTTGCAGACCGGTGCAGTTGCTATTTCTGGTGTGCTTGGTTGGGGTGCGCATCTCCGTTCGATCACGACTATTCGCACCTTGACAAAATTATCGGAGTTTAGCTGTCAACGTCTCACTCGCGTTCTGCATGGGAACTAACATTGCAGGCCTTGTAAACAGCCCCCAACCCTTGGCACAGATTTTCTTGAACCGCTTTGGACCAACTGGCACCCTAGTGTTATGGTCATTTGTCGTCCTTGGACAGTAAGCACTCATCTAGCTTATTCGCATTTTGATGCTTACCTTGTGGTGAGACATATGATGGGATCCAGCATGGTGAATGCTTCTTTGCTATTCGCACGCTTACACCGTGAACTCATCCCTTGTTCTAGGTCCTTGCTGCCTCGCGCCAATCTTTCGCATTCGCTCGTGATGGCGCTCTCCCGCTCTCGAGTATCCTGTACCGTATGAATGCTTTTACTGGCACACCTGTGAATACTGTTTGGTTTGTTGCTGCGACTGCCACCCTTCTCGGCCTTCTTGCGCTCACAGGGTCCCAGGCTATCAATGCCGTCTTTGCGTTGTCTGTCACAGGGCTTTATGTTGCATATTCCATCCCCATCGCAGCAAGGTTCATCTTCAAGAACAATCTTAAGCCTGGACCATTCAATCTGGGCATATTTGTCAGTCCTTCTCAAAACACGTAATTGATAGAACGGGAGCTGATCCTTCGTCCTATAGAGTCTCCCCATCGCGATCGCTGCGGTCTCCTTTATGGCGTTCATGGTCATCGTCCTCCTTTTTCCCACTACGCCACAAACAAACACGTCGAGCATGAATTACACTGTTGTCGTTTTAGGCGGTTCCCTCTTGCTCTCACTCATCTGGTACTATTTCCCCGTGTACGGTGGCGTGCACTGGTTTACCGGGCCTGTGCCAAACATCGACAACGAAGTCACTGTAGATTATACGAGCAAGGAGAGTTATTCGGCGGATGAAAAGGTTGGGGCGGTCGCGGACGTGAAGGACGTAGAAATCCATGAAGTCCAGTGATGTTGGGCCAGATAATTGGTCATGTCTGCTGCCTTTTGCTTACCCTGCCTTAGATTTAGTCTCTGCAACCTTATAGGAATGTCTTAGAAATCGGAACCGTACTGAATTAATTGAAGTGTGTGATACATTTATACCTGAAGACGTTGGGCGCATATGGCTTTTCCTACTACTAGCCCTACCCTGCTTACCCGGGACGGCACATCTAACAGAATCCCTTACTGAATAATGTATATAAACCAACACTACGTAGACAACCTTTCCCCCCGCACATGTACCTGTCTACCAAGGGGCTTCGCCCCAGAAGACAATAAACACGGTTGCCAAAAAAAGGCTTTTCCTTTGGTAGGAACCTCTGCACTTGGAACACTATTGGAGGAGCAGATCAGATTTATCAGAAAACAAAATAATTCGTTGGGTTGAGAATATGCCAGTGGTCTAGGGTTCATCCATGCGGAAGCGGCGCGGGAGGTTCGTGAGAGACGCATGAGTATGAGGTCCGGTGTAGATCTCGAACCACCGCTTTTAGTTCACTGTGGTAGTCTGACGTGCCTTCCGTCGGATGACAAGGCATGACTTGTATTCCTGATGAAAGGGCCAGCCAAGTCTGCGCATAGGTTGGTTAATTACTCAAAGATCATTAGAGGATATCCATGAGACTGTCAACCTTGCCTCGTCTAACTGCCTGGTTCGCGCTTGGGACAGGGAAGGCAACCTGAATAAAAACGGTTAGCTTGGTTCTGCGGTAACCGAGTGGTGACAGACGGCCACAACCACAACTCGACTCCCAGAAGTAGGTAGTCAGTACATACTTCAGTGGTCACCCCAAGCCCACTCTTGCTGTGTTCCCTGTACCCAGGAATCTCGAGGGTCATCAATCGAACATGATGCCGAGACTCATTTAACCATCTTGGTATCAAGATAAAGTATTAATAAAGTGGCATTGATCACTAGCATGATTGGGTGCAATGGTAATTTGCCGCATTCCCGGGGGTGCATAAAGAGAAGGGTCCCGAACACGTTGAACCTGGCACAAAAGGAACCAAGTCGGACACCAACCTAAGTGACTCCACATTAATAGGGTGGCCGAACTTACCGCAACCAGGCTCTCGGAGAATTCGCCGGTTGCCAACGACTCGGAACTGAGGGCTTCAAGGTCAGTTGGAGCTTGGCAGTGGCCCACTACTATAACATCAAGGTCGATGTCTGCATGCCACGAGTCCTCGTCGTGATCCAGAGGTTGGTCCAGTGGGACTGTTTGAGTTTGCCAACCTTGCCGGGCAAGCGTCACCAGCCTTGCATGGGCCATTCTGAACCCTCGGCTAGAAAACTTTACGTTACTATTACCACCACCGTGATTGGCACATTGAACCTTGCCAGCCGCCACCTACGGCCCTACAGGCTGCTGGCAGTCGTTAGAAGTGGCCTGAGAACCTGTGGCGATCCAGCCCTTGACCCAGGTGCTACTACCTTGAATTAATTAATATCATGATGGGGCTCCGATCGTTAATTAATCCAGTTGGCAGTTCTTCTGGCGCCTGGCAGTGTGGACACCACAAGTTCGTGAGTACGGCCAATATCCCTGAAGTTTGCAAGTGACAGGTTGAATCAGTAAGTATCTTATCAAGGTGATGACTCGTCTTGACTGAAATGTTCAAGTTTGACCTAGACTATGACACGGACGCGCAACATTGTGCTATTCGGCGAATGTGGTGTGGGTAAATCCTCCATCATCAACGCCATCGCAGGAAAACCATTAGCTCGCACTTCCAATAATGCCCTCGGGTGCACCGATGACAACGCCTCCCACAATGTCACCCTGAACTCGGGAGTCAAGCTCAAGCTTTGGGACACCATTGGTCTCGATGAAGGCACCGCGGGCAATATCCCTGCCGACGAAGCCAAGGAGCGTTTAAAAGGCTTCTTGAAGACGCAGATCGCGGCCCCGGACGGCCTTGACCTCCTCCTATACTGTTTCCGAGGAGCGAGTGGCATGAGAAGCTTACCTGTGAAGCGGGTCCACTGGGACAACTACAACTTTGTGTTCGAACACGTATGCAAGAGGAGAGTGCCCGTAGCGATGATCGTCACGAATCTGGAGTCGTACGACCCGGGTGGAGACATGGAGGCGTGGTGGGACCACAATGTGCAGAGGCTGTCGGAACTGGGGTTTCAGTTTTGCACTCATGCATGCGTGTCTGTCTTGCCGGCAGAGCTTTGTGGACCCCATGACGACGTGGGCCGAATTGAGGCTTCAAGACGCAAGCTGCGAGAGTTACTCTCGCGGGACTTTTGCGCCGTGAGTCAAACCTTGGATTTTGGATGAGATGACTGAGACGTCAATTGCATCAGCCTCGAAACGTCCTTCTGCTCGGAGCTCGCCAAGACAGAAACGACTTCATCGACATGACGATCGCCTTGCGCAGGAAACAAGATTCAAATCACAAAGTAGAAGGTCCCTTCCCGTTCACTTGTATCCCCGTCGCGTTTGATGCGCATACACACGTCAACTTTTGGGACACGCATACATTTGACGAAACCGACGACGATGCCCTCGTGACTGACAAAAACTTAAAACTCCTCATCCAGGGGATGCACCAAACAGCGGGCATCAACCTCCTCCTTTTTTGTTTTCGTGCGGGCAGACCCAAGGTCCTCCATGTTCAAAGCTATCATCTCCTCCACGCAGCCATTTGTAGGAAGAAAGTTCCAGTGGTCATCGTCGTTATCGGACCCGAAACAGGAGCTGATACGTGGTGGCAGAGGAATGAACAGGATCTCAGACGAAAGAGGCTCCGTTTCGACAGGCATCTCTACATTCCTTGCGATCCTTGTCAACACCCGAGTGGTCCCCTGGACGAAGCCGTTCGCCGTCAGCTCATCGGCCTTGTACAAGAGGAGCACGCAGCGGGAAGCTGGACGATCTGTGATGATGCATTCTGGGTCACAGTGCCCAATGTACGTGCCGTTGTCGCGGAGCTTTCTTGGCCGACGACTAGGGTGATTGTCTGCGATTCAACACGAGAGGGTGTATTCGTTCGTATTGAACCCGGAGTGCGGTCCTCCCTGCAGTGCGCTCCCAGCGCCCAACGGGAGCATCGATTTCAACAGGTCGACCCATGTAGCCTTTCGCCTATCGTGAGCCAATCATCTGGCGATATCCAGCCTCGCGTTCCAGATCTGGAAAACCGGGGTATCAGCCTGCTCATGTTCTTCATGTCTGCAGACGAACAAGACAGCGGCATATGGGATACATTGGAGAGATTTTATTCCGTACACAACGGAAATATTACCCCGTGCATCGTCATTGTCCATGGGGTTCCTGGACGGAGACTCGCAGATGATTTATGGAAGGCTGCTCCTTGCCGCATCCAAACGCGGATCGGGGCATATGTAACATATCATCCTGGACCTAATGCTCGCGCTGATGCTCAGGCTAGGGCACAAGAAATCATGGCGGACATGATCCGGAATCTATGTTTGGTGGATTTGGGGGAGAAGGTTGGAGTGCTGCGTGAAATTTTGTCAGTGTGGAGAAAGTATCGTTCTCAACGCAATAGGGTGTCAGATGGAACTGCGCGGTAGGCACAGGCGGCTTTTAAGAAGTCAAAGGACGATGTGATCCAGCGTTTGCTGGGACGTTCATTTGGAATGGTTTCCGTACGTATGTAGAGGTATGGGGAATATATCGCAAAGTCCACACTATGACAATGTATATACCTGGGTTCACTAATGATGACACTGGAAAGAACATGTAAGGTACATGCACACAGGTGAAATAATGATATCAAACTTGGGGGTCCTTTCAAGATTCGCTCTTGTCATCAATGTTAAAAAGAGGGAGCATATTGAGACGATGTTTAACTGCCCGGTTTGCCAAGCAGTGCATATCCATTTCCTTGTGGGCCATGATGCTATATAACAAGACATTAGAAGAAGTTGTGTGGAACACATGACGCACCTTGTTGTAGCATCTTCCGCAGAGTGGATCTCCGTCCTTGTCATTCAACCGCTTAGAATCCAACAGAGTGCTGCAAGAGGTACAACGCAAGCATCCTTTGTGCCACGTCTTTCCAACTGCTTTCATCTTTTCACCGTGTCAGGATGCATTTGAACTATGACAGTGATATCACGGACCTGTTCCGCAAAATACACATTCTTACCACATCGCGGACACACCGGTGTCGTTCCACCAAGGCCCCAAGTCCTTGCAGGGCTAGCAGGGCTTCCACCAAGCGCAGACCCGTAGCGCGTCCCTGTAGCAGTCTGTTTCAATGACCCACTAGAAACGGGTCCAGTCGAGTTAAGTTTGATAGGCGACGCTGGACGGTCATTTAGGGTGGTCCCTGGGTGTGTCGTAATTCTGGGGGTGCTTGAGGTAGACTTGGACGGACTGAGTGGCACTGTGCGCGGAAATTGATTCTCACCAACACGTTGAGTGTTGGTGATGTCGCCCTCAAAGGACATACGCTCGTCAACAATGTCTCGTACTTCCTCCTCTTCTGCGGTATCATTTTCCTCCGTGCTCAGCTCTGCAATCGGTGTGTTTGAATCACTTGCTGGGTTGACGGCGGCGCGTGAGTACCGTGCGGGAAGGGTAGAATTGGCGCGAAGGATTGGGCCCGTTCCTGTGAAGTGAGCACGGACGGGCGAACGAGATCCATCGTTGACAAGAGGACGCGACGTGAGGTCCAGTGAACCATTAGTTCGTCCACGGGTTGGCAGAGGGAAGGTAGAACGAAGGGGAGATGCCTGGCCAGTGACATTACCGGGTGTTCCGGAAGGGGTTGTGGATGGCCCAGACACGGCGGGGAATGGGCTTCGCGCAGGAGAGGCAGGGACTGAAGGAGAAACGATGTCGTCTCGATGAGGAAGATTCGCCTGCCGGAGGTCCCGGGTGCCGAAATTGCGTAGATGGCAGTTTTTGCTTAAGGAAGGAGGTCAGACGTGAGTGGAACAAGGATCGAAAGAGTGATGGATGCCTACCAATATGGCTAAATCAAGTGAGCATCGAGATGAGTGCATCGGCCATGATGATGAAGCCATACCTCTTGGTCGTGCTCTAGTAGCGTAAAGGAGTCCAGACGTTTGTTGCACGATGTACATGCAAGACACGGCTGTTGACGATACCTGAATGAGCGTACGCAGAAGGGAGTGCTTAATTACCTGCCTTGTGGTAGAGCTGATAGTGGCACAGGTAGACCAAAGGTGAAAACTCAAGGAGAATCCTGCAGGGCTGACAGAAATTGCCTACCTTACGGCCTGGCCCCATGACCTGGAGCACACGGTTATGAATTATATGAGGTATGAATGAGGAGCGCTACGACATACCTGTTCGGCTGCATAAACGGCGTTACTACATCGAGGACATATTGGCGTTCCTCCAAAGGGATGCATGATGACCTGGTTACCGAGGAAGGTGAGATGAACGCAGGATGACTGTCTTATGTACCTGCCAGGCTGGTGCGAGTCGAGGCAATGTTGGTAGGAGTTTCAGAGCTACAGCGCTGTGACGGATCGGCAATTCCCGAGAATGGACAACCCGCCAGCCTCGCCATTGCGGCAGTACATTGTCGCGCTGCTTCACTCATTCACAAGGGTCCATGGTGCTTGCCCCAGCGTGATGGTGGAGTACAGTCAACAAATGGTGTTTGGGATCCTTGGTAGGTCTCATTTCCGCGATATGGTGGCGCTTCTGGGGCGCACATCGCGGTGGTGACATACACCAAGTAGCCCCTGGCATGCTGGCACGTTGATCACCTTGACAATAGTGTACTTTGCATCATCCACGTTGGCCAGACCAGCCCGGCAAGCGACTCGGCATC
>JBBPLJ010000087.1:0-11974 GCA_038089715.1 Veloporphyrellus conicus
GGAGGCATTATTCGAGACATTCTCCTCAGCCCGACATTCCAAAAGTATGCGTTTAGGATGGACCAACTCGCAAGCGCCTTATACGACTTGTCATTTTGCATCAGTGAAGCAGTGGATATGTTATCAGTCACCACTGATAGTAGACATTCCCTGCAAGCATTGATGAATGCCATGGGTGGCGAAGCGAATTTGCAGAAGGAAAACGTCAAATCATTATTTTTCGACACTCCAGAGTCATCTACGGTTGATGCTGCGATCAAGGTGGCATTGAAGGCATGGGCTGCCTGTCGGGCCGCGACCCTTCCACACATGTTCTCGCGCTTCACATCTCTTCCTAAAATCAATACGGCAGCCCTCTCAAAGAAGGTATGGAGCTTGAATCTTGCCTGCGTTGCTGGTTCAATGTGCCACAAAATCTAGCATATGGGCGCTATAGCTAGCATTTCTCGCCAGATCGCCGTCAAGAATGATGTCACAAGCGAATTCATCATGCAGGGCGCTTTTAGCCCCCGAGCCCACAAAAAGAATGGACGGAGCAACCACACACGTGCCAATGAACCCGTTCAGCGCGACAAGATTCTCTCGGTTACAACCGACGGTAAAGAGGACCCCACATGTGTTGAATCCAGTCGCGAAGCTATCATACTTGCGGCCCTGCAGCAACGCACGTCAAATATCCTCTCAAACCCCTTTTTCCAGGCCTTGTGGCTTCCTAAGGAGGGACCAGTATGGTCCGGGTTCAAGGAACACAAGGAACCCCTCCCTGTGGATTTCTCCCGCCCCCTTAATGCCTCTCAGCACGTGGTCGTCCAGAGGATACTGTCTGATAAGGATGACGATCGAATTGTCTTGGTTTGGGGGCCCCCCACAACGGGAAAAACGACGGTCACCGCTGTCTCTGTTATGAGCCACCATCGCGCCAAATCTAGTCGGAATATCTGGGTGGTTACCCAGTCCAATGCTGCGATCAAGAACATTGCTGAAATGTTTATCAAAGAGGGCTTTCATGACTTTAAACTCCTTGTATCCAATGATTTCCATTTTAATTGGTGCGTCGTCGCGTATCGTCTGATCTCCTTTTTCTGAAATATCCTAGGCACGGACGTCTATACAAACAGCTGGAACCGTGCCTCATCCGATCGGATAGATTCCCCGAGTCAACTGACGACGCAAGCAAGATGCTGCTTAATTGTAAAGTAGTTCTATGCACTCTGAGCATGTTCTCCGATCCCAATATCGGCATATTCTTGCAAATCGTCCAGGTGGAAATGATAATATTCGACGACGCTAGCCAAATAGAATGCGGGGATTATCTTCCCATATTCCATAACTTTCAATCCACACTCTCAAGCTCGTATTCATCGGTGACGACAGACAATGTAACCTTTCTCCATTGGCATGCATACCGTAGCTAACTTCTACATCAGTGGCACCTCGTGGCCGAGAAAATACACCAGAGCTTCGTAATGTTTTTGACTTCCCTCACCTTCGGGAGCGAGCATCATTCCTTGACACCCAATGTGCGTAACCCACTTCCATTATCCTACCTTTCTCTTGTAGACAGTTCCTAGATCGCATGCCCCATGTAATTGGTGCCTTCGTCTCCCGAACAGTCTACTGCGGCAGAATTCGCACCGACCATAGCTCTACGAACTCCAAAGCATGTCTCTTTATCGATGTGAACAAAGGCCGAGAATGTAAAAGGGGCCCTAGCTGGATTGTAAGACAGCTGCAATTCTCCGTCGTGTAAAAACCATGCTGAGACTCATAACAAGAATCACGAAGAAGCTCACATTGTGGTGAGGCTTGCCAGGCTATATACATCGAAAGGCTTGGCCTTCCGCATCATCACGCCCTACAATGCACAAAGGTCTCTTATAGAGAAAGGCCTCAAATCAGATAAGTTGCCTTGGGAATACAAGGTATTCAACATTGATTCATTCCAAGGTTCGTTGCCCAAGAATAGACGTCGTCGACAGTGGATGACTTTGTTCTTAGGGCACGAGGATGAGCATATCATAGTCTTGGTTGTCGGGTCTCAGACCACTGGGTTTCTGAAATACCAGGACCACATGAACGTCATGTTGACGCGCTGTCAAAAAAGCATGGTTGTCTGTTCAAGTCGCAGCTTTCTTTCTGGCAAAGGGTCTCGGACGCTTGTAGGTAAGCTGGCAGCTTCACTCGGTGAGGCGAACTGGGTGAACGAGAATGACGTTGCGGGTTTATGGTTGTTCGCGTAAGTGGAAGCAACATACAGATCCCTATGTAGTATGAACCTCGGTAGTACTGATCCTCGAGTTGTGTCGTGCCGAATTTCAGCTTCTATACCCATCAATAGGCAAGGCTTTACATGTATTCCTGACACCTCAAGCATGGGCGCAGCAGATTTGGGATTTGTGCTGTGAAACGACATCGATCTCAGCTCTGAAGCGCTTAGCGCTTAGGGATGGGCAGGCCACGGCTCGCGGCTCCTCCCAAAGCTCCCGTCCCGTACGCCACGGCCCACAATCAACTTTGCCACTACTTACTAGCGACGGGTGGCATCACACCTCTATCTCTGCTTACACGCATGCTCAGTTTCATTATGTGCTAGGAAAAATCGTACAACGCGTACTACGCCCTCGTTTTCCAGCACTTCTTTCAACGATCGCGAGCCTACAAAATAACACTTCAGTTCTGCCTGTGGAATTCCCTCCGGGACCTAGGCGAGACGAGTGTGGGTGGTGCAGAGGTTATCAACCTCGGGGACGACGGGGGCGGTCGGTTCGCGCTGAGGACGATCACCTCGTCGCACACGAAAAACGTTGCCAAGGCGTATGGGTGGCAGATCGCCAAGGACTGCTGTATCGCCACCATGTTTAAAGGGAGTGAGGCCGCTTGAATTCGTGGTAGGCTCTCGTTAATCTGATTTACGCCACAGCCAGTTGACTTTATAGTTCTGAAACCTCTTGCGAATTCCCCCGCGAGCTGTTTGTACGAATATTTGTGGCAAGTCAGGCGTCATCGCCAGCGCTAATGGACGACGTCAACGACCAAGTGTCGCGCAACCGCGGTGCGGTCGAAGATGTTTTCATCTTGAAGGCGACTAGAATCGGGAATCTAGGCTTGGGACTCGTCGTCTTTCTCTCAAACGCGTTCAGGGGAGAGGAAGGATTGGTCAGGTGGGCAAGCACGTTGGCAAATGAGACGCTGCAGACGAGCATGTCCGAAATTCCGAGGCCACGAAAATTTGTGTTCTCGGTAGATGACCATGCGTACGTACCGTTTCTCGATCTGGATGCCATCGGGAGGTTGTTCGCCGCTAGGCTGGCACTCTAAAAATCTACCGTCTGGACACGTGTCCGATAGAAATCGGATCGGTGCAACTCGGCCAGAGGCCCTTCTGGAATGCGACAGTTACATATGAACTTCCACTTTCCCTTCAAAGCGTGTTTTTTGTACTGGACGATTCCTGTAAAGTGGGAGACGTGTTCCGATTAAGCCCTAGCGAGCCACATATAATGTAATTGCACTCATTTGTGTTCCAGACCACTCCCCTATTGGGGCGATCTGCCCCATCAAGTCGTCCTCGGTGAAATTACACGCTGCTGCCTGAACGCGGCGGATCTAGATTGGAGAGAGAACGCCCAGTTGAATGAGGAAAGTGGCCTTCAGGTCTAAGCAATGACCCGCCTATGACGCGTGGAACATATCTCGAGCGGCAAGCTCGTCCCTCGTCGGTGGACGAGATTGCGTCACAAGTTTCCGATAGTACCGCTACAAATGAGGTGCCCAGTGCCCACTAGCACGGATACTGCATGGCCATCACCGTACTGAGACTAACTCCAATGGCGGGTTCATTCAGAAGTCCGTCCAAGGCGACTGTTGCCACGTGACTTTCGGAGCGCCATCGCGACTCGCTTTATGCTTTGCACTTAATACGTTGATACGGACGGGTTTCTGGACTAACGCCACAGGTTCCTATGGAAAACAAGAACGTGGTGCTCCTTTTAGTCTATCAAAAATGCAGTCATGATACCGAGTATAGGTATAGTCCAGCTTCTTTGAAGGAACCACCATGTATTATCTCATTCTTAGTCACTGGTAGGGCCTAGACGCAAGTCTTCAGCACAATGGCACATCCAAGCCAAGCGCCTATATTTCTAATGATGATAAAAGACACACCGTGCGCGCAGACCCCTTATCCTTGACCAGTAGAGTCCCGTCTACCCTCGCCCGCATGTCGTTCACTATCACTCAAAATCTATTTATCGGCGACTCCACGGCCATCACAGTTGTCAAGTGTCACGACGATGCTGTAGAGAAGCGGCACCTCCGAGATTTATCGGATGCTACAAACTGCGTTCTCGGCGTGGCCGCTACCTATGACGACCATTGCAAACTCACTGCGATCGCCTTCTCCACGCTTTCGCGCGTACTCGTGGTGAACACGTCTCCAGAGTGCGTACCTCAGCCCAACCAGAGACCGGACGCGAAGCAACGACGCGTTGCTCGAAGCAGAAGTCTTATTCAAGACCATCTTCTCCTCAGCCCGGAATTCCACAAGTATTCGTTTAGGATGGATCAACTTGCATCCGCCCTGTATTTGGACCTCTCGATTCGCATTAGTGATGCTGTGGATATGCTGTCGGTGACCATTGATGGTAGGCAGTCCTTGCAAGCACTGATGGGCGCAATGGGCGGCGAAGCGAAGTTGCAGAAGGAAAACGTCAGATCGTTATTTTTCGACCTCTCAGAACCGTCGAGGGTTGATGCCACAGCTAAGGTTGCGTTGAAGGCATGGGCTACCTGTCGTGCAGCAACCCTTCCTCACATGTCTTCGCGCTTCACGCGTCTCCCTAGGATCAATACGATGGCCTTCCTGAAAGAGGTATGGAGCTCGAATCTATCCTGCGCCGCTAGCTCAACGTGCCGCAAAATCTAGCATGTGGTTGCTATAGCGAACATTTCCCGACATGCAGACCGTTTGGAAGCCTTGAAACCGACTACCGTCAAGAACGATGTCACAAACGAATTCACCGTGAAGAAGGGTGCTATCAACCTCCGCTGTGCCCGTTTTCGTACTCGCATCAGAAAGTCTGTCAATCAGGTTTGCTAATGTTCCGCCTGATGCATTGCCCGATATAAATCCTACCTAGGTTATTCAAATTGAAATTGAGGGTGAAGAAGCTACGAGCCAAGTATCTGGCCGGGCCCGCAAAGTGAATGGACGGAGTGTACGCATCAATGTCAACCAGCTCGTTCAAGGCAAGAAGATTCTCTCGGTCACGACGTTCGGCAAAGAGAACCCCACTTGTGCCGAATCCGTTCGCGAAGCTATCATACTCGAGGTCTTGCAACATAGGTCAAATATTATCTCAAATAGCTTCTTCCAAGCCTTGTGGCTTTCCAAGGAGCGGCCTGTATGGCCCGCGTTCAAGGCACAGCAAGGACTTCTGCCTGTGCATTTTTCCCGCCCACTTAATGCCTCTCAGCACGCGGCTGTCCAGAGGATATTGTCTGATAAGGACAGCGATCGAATTGTCGTCATTCAGGGCCCTCCCGGAACGGGAAAAACGACGGTCATCACCGCCTCCGTTATGAGTCACCACCACGCAAAATCTAGTCAGAATATTTGGGTGGCTGCCCAGTCCAATGTCGCGGTCAAGAACATCGCTGAAAAGTTCATCAAAGAGGGCTTCTATGAGTTTCGGCTTCTTGTATCCAAGGATTTCCATTTTGATTGGTGCGTCGTCGCGGCTTGTCTGATCTCCTCGTTTTTTTTTCCTGAAATATAATAGGCACGAACATCTATACGGACAATTGGAACCGCACCTTATTCGATCGGATAAATTCCCCAAATCCATAGTCGAGGCAAGCAGGATACTGCTTGGTTGCAATGTAATTTTATGCACACTAAGCATGCTCTCCAACTCAGACATCGGCGTATTCCTGCAAATCGCGCCGGTGGAGACGATAATATTCGATGAAGCAAGCCAGATTGAATGCGGGGGCTATCTTCCCATCCTGCATAGTTTCCACTCGACACTCTCCAAGCTCGTGTTCATCGGTGATGATAAACAATGTGACCCTTCTCAATTAACACGAATTTAGCATGTATGTATTGCTGACTTTTGCCTTAGTGCCGCCTTATGGCCAAGAAGATATACCAGAGCTTCGTAGTATTTTTGAATTCCCGCATTTGCGGAGACGAGCGTCGTTCCTTGACACGCAATGTTTGTAACCCACTTTGATGCCCTTAGCTTTCTTCTAATGACAATGCCTAGATCGTATGCCTCATGTAATTGGCACTTTCATCTCCCGAAGCGTCTATGGCAACAAACTTCGCACCAACCATAGCTGCACCAGCTCCAATGCATGTCTCTTTATCGATGTGGACACAGGGCGAGAAGTTAAAATGGGCAAAAGTTGGATTGTAAGACAACTATGCTCCGTCGCGCGAAAGGTGTCCTAACGCTCGCAACAAGAACCGTAAAGAAGCTAGTACCATCGTAAAGCTTGTTCGGCTATATAAATCGAGGAATATGGCATTCCGTATCATTACGCCCTACGACACACAAAGGTCTATCATAGAGAAAGGTCTTAAATCGAATAAATTGCCTTGGGAAGACAAGGTATTCAACGTCGATTCCTTCCAAGGTTCGTTCCGCAAGAACAAACGTCGTCGACAGGAGATGACTTTTGTTCTCAGGGAACGAGGATGAGCACATCATAGTCTCGGTTGTTCGGTCTCAGAGGCTTGGGTTTCTGAAAAACGAGCGCCGCATGAACGTCATGTTGACGCGTTGTAAGAAAAGCATGGTTGTCTGCTCGAGTCGCAGCTTTCTGTTTGGTAAAGCGTCTGAGACGCTTGTGGGTAAGTTGGCAGCCTCGCTCGGTGAAGCGAACTGGGTAAACGGGAATGACATTTCGGGGTTATGGTTGTTCGCGTAGGAGCAACACACGGATGGCCACTGAATAGTATATAGCAAGTACTGATGCTTGTCGAGTTATCTCATGGCCTGATTTGCTTATATCCAATCGATAGCTGCCTGGGTGTAACTTGTTTTATCTACATAATGTTTGGCATACCAGTGATGCCGAGGCTGCATGCGTGGTAGCAGTGTGCACCGCTGTCACATCAGACAGAAACCACGAGTCTGCATCAGCTCGGTGGCATGACTTACTCCCCAATATCTTTTCTTGCTTCAAGTACATCCTCCAAGAATCCCCCATCGACCTGTATGCTCTTCTTCACTCGTGTCATCAACTAGGACGTCTTCGACACCAGCAATGGAAGGCTAGAGATCACGTTTATCAAGATCTCCGGCTTATACTAGAACCGCAGCATTTGTGCAGCATTTTCGGGCACGAAAAATACTGCCCGCTCGGTCTTTTCGAGGTCCTAGCCTCAACCACTGATGACACTGGCACCGCTGTGATCCTCATGATTCATCAATTTCACCGGGGCGAGGACAACAGACCGCTAATAACTCCTCGAATTCCCCTTGAATCCCAACTCATGAGAATCAGTGACCCCTTGAAATTCCTAGGGACGATGACGTCGGTTTGCGCTCAACGTAATCTATTCGCATATGAAGAATGTCGCCAAGGACAGCATTTGAAGGTAGGGCAACTTTCCTTTGTTGAAATACGCTTGGGTTTTGGGCAGGCTCTACTAATGCATTTGCGTTACAGTTCGTCGACTTTACCATTTTCAAACCACAGTTTCGGGAGTTCGTCAGAGAACTCTTTGTACAGATCTCCGTAGCGAGTCAGGCGTCATCATCGGCGCTGACGGACGATGACAACGATCAAGCGTCGCACAATCGCGGGGATGTCGAGACGTTTATAATAATAAAAACAAGGTAGCCGGAATCGAAAGCTGGACTCGTATTCTTTCTCTTGAACGTGTTCAGAGAAAATGGGTTTTCAGGTGGGCAACTTGAGCGTCCGCAAAGGAGACTCCGCAAACTTGCATAAATGAGATTCTATAAAAACTGCGTTCTCGGTAGATCACTACGAGTGCGTATTATTTCTCGATCCCGATTCACCGGAAGGCATTCGCCGCCTGGGCACATTCCGTGACTCATGTCCTGTACAGAAATCTGATGCTTACTCAAGCAGGGACTGGATCCGTAAACGCGCCTCGCAGAAAAGCCAGTTCAATCAAGAGGTGCCGACTGCTTCGGTTACATACGAACATCCGTTTGTCCCTGCAAAAACGCATTTTTTCTATGGGACACTTCCCTTCGTAAAGTGGTGAGGTGCTCAGGCCCAGTGGCGAGCTTCATATATGTAATTGCGCTCAGCTGTGTTCTAGATTGCTCCTGTTAATTTGGTCTCTCGTATCAGTTTGTCCTCAGTGGAATTACGTGTTGCATGGGCGGCCAATGGGTGAACATGACGGATCAAGATATAGTGTGGCATCAATTTCAAGTCCTCGGTGAAATCGTACGCTGTGTGAAAGATCCCTGCGTGAACATGGCGGATCAGGCCTGATGCGTCAAGCGCTCACGGATGATGAAGAATTTAGAGGAAATGAGGAATCTTGCGACGCGCGGAAGAACGCTACCAAGTATTTCTTGAGCGCATTTCCTCGCTCATGTGCTCATCCTAGTATCAGACAGCATGGACAAAATCGCGTCGCAACTTCAAGTTGTTTCCAACAGGAAGAAGGTTTTTGGGGGTGTACGAGGTCCTTCAGAGAAGCAGTTCTATATGTGGTATTGCAGCTACGTGAACACGACCTCTGCACGACTTCCACTTGCTGTGCGAGTGCGCCCACACCCTTCTCAATTCAGATGCTCAGCTAACATTATAAAAGACATGCATTGTACGTGCGAGCCCATCATCTCTGGCCACACACCTCTCCCGTCTCATCATCTACCCTCGCTCGTATGTCCGAGTTCGAGATCCATCAGGATCTATTCATCAACGATTCCACCGCAGTCATCACGGTCGTAAAGTGTAGTGAAGATGCAGTGGAGATGCATCACCTCCGAGATTTATCAGATACTACGAGCGTTCTCGGTGTAGCTGGCAGTTATGACGGGCATTGCAAGCTCACCGCAATTGCCTTCTCCACGCTTTCGCGAGTGCTCGTAGTGAGAATGTCTCCGGACGACGACCCTCGGCTCAGCCAGGGACCGGATTCAAAGCACCGGCGTGTTACCAGGAGCAGAAATCTTCTCCAAGACCACCTTCTCCTCAACCCGGGATACCACAAGTATACGTTTAGGATGGACCAGCTCGCGGTCGCATTGTACTTGGACCTCTCGATTCGCATTAGTAACGCAGTGGATATGTTGTCAGTGACCACTAATGCCAGTAGGCATTCTCTGCAAGCATTGATGAACGCCATGGGTGGCGAAACGGAATTGTACAAGGAAAACGTCAAATCGTTATTATTCAGGTCATCGACGGTTGATACCACGGCCAAAGTGGCGTTGAAGGCTTGGGCTGCTTGTCGAGCCGCGACCCTTCCTCACATGTCTTCGCGTTTCATATCTCTCCCTACGATCAACACGACAAGCCTCCCAAATGAGGTATGGAACCGGTGTCTTCTCTACGTTGCTAGTTTAACGTACCATAAAAATCTAGCATCTAGCCGCCATAGCGAGCATTTCCAGACATGCAGATCTTTTAGAATCTCTGAAACCGACCGCCGTCATGAACGAAGTCACAAACGAATTCACCATGAAGAAGGGCGCTATCAGCCTCCAATGTGATCGTTTTGCCACTCGCATCAGGAAGTCAACCAATCAGGTCTGCTAATGATCCGCCTAATATGCATAACCCAATATGAATATTACATAGGTTATCCAAATCGAAATAGAGGGCGAAGATGTTACGAGCCAGGTGACTGGCCGGGCCCGCAAAGTGAATGGACGGAGTGTACGCGTCAACGTTGATGGGCCCGTCCAGGGCGACAAGATCCTCTCGGTCACAACTGTTGGTAAAGAGGACCCCACTTGTGCTCAGTCTAGTCGCGATGCTATCATACTCGCAGCCCTGCGATGCACGTCAAGTATCCTCCTAAATCCCTTTTTCCAAGCCCTGTGGCTCCCTAAGGAGCGACCAGTATGGCCCGAGTTCTATGAACAGCAAGGACCTCTCCCTGTGCATTTTCCCCGCCACCTCAACACCTCTCAGCATGCGGCTGTCCAGAGGATATTGTCTGACAAGGATGATGATCGAATTGTCGTAATTCAAGGCCCACCCGGAACAGGGAAAACGACGGTGATTGCTGCCTCTGTCATAAGCTTCAACCACGCCAAATCTAGTCGGAATATATGGGTTGCCGCCCAGTCCAATGTCGCAGTCAAGAACATTGCTGAAAAGTTCATCAAAGAGGACTTTGATCAGTTCAAACTCCTTGTATCGAAGGATTTCCATTTCGATTGGTGCGTAGTCAGATCCCATGTGATCTCTTCCCCCCCTGAAGCATCGTAGGCACGAACATTTATACGAAAAGCTGGAACGGCACCTCATTCGATCGGATAGATTCGACGCGGACATCGTCGAGGCAAGCAGGATGCTACTTGGTTGTAAAGTAGTTCTATGCACGCTGAGCATGTTCTCCAACCCCAACATTGGCGTATTCCTGCGAATCGTGCCGGTGGAGATGATAATATTTGACGAAGCTAGTCAAATAGAATGTGGGGACTATCTTCCCATATTCAATAGCTTTCACTCTACGCTCTTGAAGCTCGTGTTCATCGGTGATGACAGACAATGTGACCCTTCTTGATTAGCACGCATGTTGTGGCTGACTAGGACTTCCATCTTAGTGCCACCGTATGGTCAAGAAGATATACCGGATCTTCGTAGCGTTTTTGAATTCCCGCATCTTCGAACTCGAGCGCTGTTCCTTGATACGCAATGTTTGTAACCCACTTTGCTTCCCTGCCTTTCGTTTGATGACAGCTGCTAGATCGCATGCCTCATGTCATTGGCACTTTCATCTCCCGAAACGTCTATGATGGCAAACTTTGCACCGACCATGTCTCCAGGCACCCCAGAGCATGCATTTTCATCGATGTGAATCAAGGTCAAGAATCTAGAATGGGACATAGTTGGATCGTAAGCCAATCGTTCTCCCTCATGTGGAAGGTGCTCTAACACTCGTAACAAGAATCATGAAGAAGCTCGTGTTATCATGAAACTCGCTCGGCTGTATACATCAAAGAACATGGCCTTCCGCATCATTACGCCCTACGATGCACAGAGGTCGTACATAGAGAACAATCTCAAATCGAATAAGTTGCCCTGGGAGGACAAGGTATTCAACGTCGATTCCTTCCAAGGTTCGTTCCCCAAGAACAAGCGCCATCAGCAGAAGATGACATTTGTTCTTAGGGAACGAAGATGATCACATCATAGTCTCAGTTGTTCGGTCTGAGAACCTTGGGTTTCTGACAAACCAACGCCGCACGAATGTCATGTTGACTCGGTGTAAAAAAAGTATGATTGTTTGCTCAAGTCGTCACTTTCTTTCTGGCAAAGCGTCAGAGACACTTGTGGGTAAGATGGCATCATCACTCGGTGCGGCCAACTGGGTAAGCGGATATGACGTTGTTTGGTAGGGTTTGCTTGCAGGAGCAACACACGGACGCCCCAGGCTATTAGTATATAGCATTGATCTTTGCATTCTCGGTAGATTGCTATGAATACTCATTGTTTCTCTGTCCTAATTCGTCAGAAGGCCCCTCGCCAACTGGACACGCTCCACGACGCGTGTCCGACAGAATTCAGATGTGCAACTCAGTCACGAGAGACCGGACCTAGTCTGGTGACCAGCCCCTTTCTATGAGGCGGATCCTGACTGGATCGGTAAACGCTCCTCCGGTCCGCACATTCAATGAAGAGATGATGACTTCGGAATGTAACGGTTACATATGAATTCCCGCTTTCCCCTCCAAAAGTGTACATGTGAGATGCTCAAGCCCGGGCGGGCTATATGTAAGTTGCGCTCGCTTGTAGTCAAGGCCAC
>JBBPLJ010000088.1:8942-20310 GCA_038089715.1 Veloporphyrellus conicus
GTGTCGACGTATGTTCTCCTTTTTTACTTGTCTACTGGTCGTACGGAGTCTGGATCTGATAACATATTCGTTTGTGTATGCATCTAGGTGGATCCCATTTGTATGGGCCGTAATCCAGTCGCTGATTGCGTTGCTCGAGTATGTGTTCTCTTTGCTGGTTGGATGCGCTCAGCTGATGGGGAGGACACAGGGTATGGCCATCCATCATTGACATCATTTAATTCGCTGGGCATCCTCCCCCGGCGATTCGACGATCGTGCGCATGGATCGACGTTGGACGACACCATGATGCTCGCTACGTCTACCACTGCACGCTGTACGATTCTAACTACCTAATGTCATACTGGAGATGCACATTTTATCGAAAGAACGTAGGTGTACCACCGCGCGCCGGCTTTGCTTGCCAGATTGAAAACATCTGGCTGAGCGCATGGAGGTAGGCGTTGACAGCAAGGGTTGAAGGATGTTTCCTCTCTCGATCACAGCTCCATCAATCATGTTGAACACTCCTCGTTCTATGAAAAGAAATGGGATTTTAGATGCATGGTGTACGAATCATGCCTCTCTCTCCACCGTGCGTGGCCCTCGTTCTTGCCCGAGCTCCACGGCGCAAATCAATGGATAGGAGCTGCCAAGCGTGTGTAAGAAGGCGTCGACGTCGACGTCACTCGATCGGGACACACGACCTCTTCTTTTCTCTCGATCCCGATTTTCGATTCTTGCTTGTGCTGTTTCATGTCCCTTGTTGATGGGGTCGACAACACGATCGTACACGACGCAGCACCACTTTTTCTATGAGTCGCCGTTCCAAAAGACAGCCCTACGACCACAGCCCGCGCAGCACTGGCACCGGTTCTTTCTTGTGCTTTTCCCGGTTCAGTTGTGTTCCAAGACGAACTCCACACACATGTGGGTTATCCACAGCTCTACCATGATCAGTCTTAGTGGATACCCGTTTCACGTAGAGAGGAGGCACGTGCAACGCGCTATCTTTCATTCGTCGCCCGATGTCAAACGAGCGGCGATAGCCCGATGGATGTGCCATGGCCAGAATCCCGAACCCAAACTCAGTTCGCGCAGAAATGAGGCACGTGTAACCCGCCATCTTTCATTTATCGTCATCGCTTCCTGAGTAGGATCAAAAAGGAGCGGTGATATAGGACCACACCCATGTTGATGGATCAGGTGCGTTGATGCGTAGGGTCTTTGTCTCATGAAGAGGTGGCTCGTCAGGGTCTCGGAACGAGCAGGAGTGGGTATAATGAACTATATGATACAGCGCACCAGTCGGCCGATATGCCCGTTCGCACCTATCCTTGCATCCACAGGCTTCGATGTACCCGTTCATCATCATCATCATCGCCGGATAGCGTGAAACCTGTGGCGATATAGGACAGGACGGGACACCGTCTACTTAGGGATAGATCGGTGTGTGCTTTGATTCAACTCTTTCATGAAGAGGTGGGTGCCACGTCAGGGTCCACACGAATCACACCGCCCGAGCGGATGGTTTCCCCTGTTTCCGCAGTACTCGGACCCAGACTTTGTCTATTTGTTTTCATGAATACGGTATGGTGATTCGGAATCAATCCCCTCTACTATATGATATGACTGTATGGCAGGGCAAGATGCGTTCCACGAGGCTTTTTTGTTTTATTTTCTTGTCGTTCTTTCTTATCGAAGCTCCGTCGGGCGCATTGTATGCTAGGATCTAGAACAGGCCAGGGGTTTTGCGGTCGGCGACAAGGAGGGGCGGTGTGCTCATACATGATCTCATCATCCATACATGACACGACATATATAATAATAATATGAGATGAGAGGCGTGTGACGGAGCGCCCGATGCGATGATGATGGGGTGCATAACGCGACGTGGGTCACATGTTGCGTGCCATGTCGACGCGTTGTGCCTCAAGACCTGGTCTTCCCTTGTCTTCTTTAGGCTTCTCTCGGTGACTGTATGGACATGTACGCATTCATTGCCGATTTGCGGAAAAAAACAAAGGAGAAATGGGGAAGGAGAAGGAGAGATGGGGCGTTTGGTTTATCTTTGCATGATACTTATCGTTATCGGGCTGCCCCCCGTGTGAGCTTGAAGGAAAGAGGGCCCCAGAACGTTGGTTCGGGCGCCTCGGGACGCCTTCGAGGCTGGGGGGTGTTTGCATATCAAGTCTCGAGCCTCGACTCGGCGTCGGAGACGCGACAACGATGCGCGCATTTGTTTCGCGGATTGTGACGGCTAGCCCATGATAAGATCTGACCTGGCCCAGGCCTATTTCCCCCCAGTTCTTGAACATATCTACGATGATTTCGGGCCTTTTTTTTTTGACAGGTTTCTCCAAAGACCGATCATCCGAGGGGTTCGAAACGTCGAGCCCGTGGGAATATGCAAATCATCAAACCAACTCAAAAAAGGCACATGCCTGCAGTGCAGGGATGAGCGGGTTTGTGAGGTGCAATGATTTGGTGTGATACATTATGGATGGCAGCCCTGGCCCATCAACAGGTCCAAGCACAGCATGCCGCTCGGCTCACAAAATGAAACTAAACTATGGAGATGCCATATGGGTGTGGAAATGGGATGTCAAGTACTTATGATGGGGTTGATGATGGCGATGATAGTGATGATGGGGTATTCATCTTCATCTTACAGCATGATGCTCCTTGTTTGAACGTTCACCTTTCACATGAATGTCGGCACCATGATCTGTAGGGTGGGGCGATATGCAGCTCGTCGATGCGTCTAGGGCTCGGGATCTCGTGGAAGCATCGTATCGCATTCGAACGCGTTCAATCGCCGTACAAGCAGGGTTTGTGATTCTGCGCCCAAGCCCGAGGGAAACGAAAGAACTGCTCAGTACTTCTAACGAACTATCCTTCTATTTTTTTTCGCTACTAGCTTGAATACGTGAAACACGTGCAACTCTATACCGTATGAAACAGAGGATAACCGAAGAGAGCGTAGATTATGATACCTGGAAACGACGTTCTGAATCTTTTGCTTCCTTTATCTTTTCCTTTTCTCCCCCGGATCTTTTTTTAATCTTCTTTGAATACATTTTACTATCGATCGTGTTGACCACGCTCGTGGTTCTTGGCCCTTTCTTCTGTTTCGTTCCAGCCCAAGAGCCTCGCGTGTGCATGTGTGCAAAGTTCACCGTATGCTGAGGTAAGGACCTAAGACGTGACATCATGCTACCTTCTCCTCCCTCTCGCAAAGGGCACAGACCCTTCCAACAAACGACGCTCGGAGAACAAATTGGCGTGCTTGATGGCCGTTCAAATCTGATCGGTGCCAAGTCTGGTCTACTGTACTCGTGAACTCTCAGTGTACCACCGGCAGCACGGTTATGACATCCACCAGAGAGTTCATCTGTTTGCTTGCAAGGTGCACGGGAGTCCCTTGTGCAAAGGTTCCTTGACAGAAAGAAGAGTTTGAAGCTCAACTGTGCCATAAGTAAGCAATCAGGACAGGGCATGAACGTGAACATGATGCCCCCCGCGGACGCACACCGACAACGTGCATCCATGGCTACCTGTGCTCCAGCCGATATGAACACGCTATAGAGCGGAGAAAGGGCACAGGATCGGCCGATGGGCTGTACAGGGTTCTCGATCTTCCATGGTACGCGTCATATTCTGCGTGCAGTGGTCATCGTCAGTAAGGAGGCGGCTTCTAGGAACACTCGCGGGCCGGCATCGACACTAGCTAGACTGACCTGAACAAACGTGCGGGAGTGATAACATCGGGGTGAGCGTGGGTGATCGAGCTCCGCAAGTGCGCGAGGCATGCATACGGTATCCTATCATAGATACCGACCCACGATCCCGTCTTGCAAGACGGCGATTCGTCCCGGCTCCAACCATTTCGCGCCAGGGTCGGCCGGAACTGGGAAAAACGCGAAAATTCACGACCCTGAACGATCGAGAGCTCGTGTTTTGTCTTCATCGTGCTCGTTGCTCATTGTTCGTCCTCAATAAACCCTGTTGGCGGATCCGTGTGTTTATTTAGTGATGTGCGGCGTTCATGATGAAGGGATGGTCGACGGAAGATCTGACTCGGGAACGACGCAGCCAAGTCTGCTTGTTGGCGGCACGGTGTGTACACGTGTCAATGACCCTCGGGATCCGATGTCAGTGACAACGTCAAAAAGCTTGTGCGTTTGAAGCGATGGCTTGGGGTTGGCAACTATGTTGGGAGTTCATCCCCATTGTAGCATCTATTTTCCATGGGTGATGATATCCGACAGTGTGTATCACGATGTGATGCTGGGGCCCACCTGCGAATCAGAGGACTGCCTAGCACAGCCCCCTGGCTCCTTGCGGTGCATCGTGATGAACATGAGGGAGTTTTTTTGCGAGCGGGATTATATAATTTGTTTCGGTGGGAGACTTTCTTTTTTTTCGCTCGCTCGATGCCGTTGGTGCGTGTGAGGCGCGCCGGCGCACGGCGTCGCACTATCTCAGGTCACCGGGCACGTTCGTCGCCGTCTTACCAGTAAACGCACGTGGAAAACTCATGCGTATCCCGGTTATCCCTCCCCCTCACGTCGCTCTTGATGGCGTTCCCGGGGGCGCGGGTGATGGGCCGTGTGCAACGGGCGTGTGGAGGGCATTTAAATTTGTGAACCGTTGCCATTGATCATGCGAGTGAGAGCTTGGATGATCTGCCTTCATGTTTGGGGTTTTTTTCTTGATCGGCGATCGCCGCGTAACCGGCGGGGTTGCGCGTAGTTGCTAGTGTGTAACCTGGCAGTTGACTTACCCCGCTGCGGCTGCATGACATATCGAGGGCCTTTCGCGACGTATCGGGGTAATTGGCAAAAACTGGCGTTGTTCAATATATGACGACGTTGGTTAGTGGTGGCGCTCGTGATCCGGTTAGATAAATCGTAAA
This sequence comes from Veloporphyrellus conicus, assembly GCA_038089715.1. Taxonomy (NCBI): domain Eukaryota; kingdom Fungi; phylum Basidiomycota; class Agaricomycetes; order Boletales; family Boletaceae; genus Veloporphyrellus; species Veloporphyrellus conicus. Next base: position 13,840 of record JBBPLJ010000088.1, read on the forward strand.
TGTCTCAGTGTGCAGCCATGACTTTGCGAAGGCGATGGACATCAACAGAAATTTGAGGCTCAGGCGAAGATGATTACCGGTCCTCCTTGGTGGTCGGTATAATTTTGACGCCATCATGGAACGTATACGATGTTCCTGGAGAGGCGAGATCGGGCGGCCTCCCCCGCCAGCGGCATCTCGGCGTGGTATCAGGTGACGTTATGTTACACTATCTCACGCTTCTCATGCTCGGAGCTAAACACAGATCGACTGTATTGGTGTAACTAAGGAACGGGCGGTTGTGCGCCGAAGACAAAAACGGTTGGTTCAGCATGCCATCGAGTCCGCGCGAGAACAAGGAGTGTCTGGGTTATCAGTTTCAGGCGTGCTCAGGTTTCAGATCCGCAGGGTCAACATAACGTGGTTGCTAAACGCAATCGAAGTTCTGTTTCTCGCGCATCCACGGAAGCGAACGGGGGTGAAATTTTCAATCCGTGTCCAATGGCAGTTAAACAGCGCTGGTGGACCCGACCTTTTTAGCCGATATTTTCAATTCAATATGACGTTTCCGATTCGGCTTATCTAATAGTCCATAACGAAATGTGTGACGGGAACAAAACAAAAGGGAGGCGAAAAAGGAATTGTTGCTTGTCTTATCTTATCGGCGGTCCAATGTCGCAGGGACACGTATCAGATTGCGTGGAGGGCCGGAAGGGGGGCGATAGAGCGACGGTGGCCGAGTGCTGATGAGTGCGGACATTGCGGTTGCGCTGATTTGGCGCGGGCGACGACCGTCTGATCTTGGGTGTGATGCCGCGGGTTGCAACGGCGGTAGAGTGTCCCAAAGAACGAGACACTCCACTTTCGGACGCTCGGATACTCACGGGGGGAGACCAAGATCACGTACAGCAGCAGCGAGGGTGATGATGTGATGCGGCCCTCGTCTCAACAGAGTGGGGGCGATGAATCACTGATTGCGAAGGAAGCAGTGGCCATGGATGCCAAGGAGGAAGAAGGGACTATGTCTATACAGGCACTAGGAATCACAGAACGAGAGGACGCCACATGTCTCGTGAATGGATTGATGCACGCTCTAAAACTTTGAATGCAGGAAATTTACACGACAGGGTGGATCCGCGAATAGCGCTGTCGTATTCTTGAGGCGCAGAGAAAAATAATTTCCAGTGCGCTGGTATTCCTACTTGCAGATCAGTGATGGGAATATACTCTTTGGATCCGTTGATTGGGATTGCGGTGGGAGATAAGATTGACCCTGGGAAGTCGCAGGTTACGCGCCACAAAACACACAATCGCAAACAATAATTAGTACACCCTAGTTATGTAATATGGACGCAGATATCCGACTTATGTAGTGCTCACTAGCGGTAAATTTTCACCACCGATGAAGATAGTGGACATGGAGAGCTGTTGGGGGGAGATGTGGTAGAATTTTAATATGGATTTTCTGAACGACAGGCAGGCAAGGAAAGGGGGGAGAGACGGATGCAGACAAAGGTAGAACGAAGATTATTGAAATATCTGATTTTGAAACTGGAGTAGTCTGATTGGCCAGATTTAGTTTTTCGTGTGGTTATCTATTAGTTTATCGGTTCCCGTTGACCACAAATCATAAACTCTGCAGAATCTTCTGACCCCGTTTCTCCTCAACCCACCATCCCTCGTCCTTGCCCTCCCCCGTCGCTCGCCATCCCCTCCTCGTCGTACTCTGCGTTGCCTCCATCTTGCTCTTTGCTTCCGCTGTCAGTGCTAGCCTTCTTTCTCACTCCATCCGCGAGCTGACACGCGTCGCAATCAACAGCGTCTTACTCGAAAATTCTCTTTAATCGTATCTCTAGATAGACCTCTTTCAAAAATGTCCCCAATCGTAATGGAACCCCCCGCGTTGAACATGCATCATCTTTCCCGCATACAACAGCAGTTCTCCTCCAGCACAGCTTCCGACCAACACACGGCGTCCTCACCGGTCCTTGCAGATGCCGCGCACGCACTCCACCAGCGCATCGCCTCGGGCGAGTTTGCCACCTATGAACAGCTCATCCAACAGCAAAAGGATCGCGCGCAGCAGCCCTCCGTCGAGGAACAGCTGGACACGCTCAACGCCATCGTCGCTCAGCAGCAGCAGTCGCAACCGTCATCGCAGCCACAGGCGGACCAATCCCCGGAGCAAGTCCCCGCTCCCCCGCCCCCCCAGCCTGCACCGCCGCAACAGCAACCGCAACAGGCTCCACCACCCCAGCGTACGTCCTGCACCAACTGTGGTACCTTTGACACGCCTCTCTGGAGACGTGACGCCCAGGGCAAGACCATCTGCAATGCTTGTGGTGAGTTGATTGGATCTATTTTCATCTCATCTACTTTCATTTCCTCCTCCGTCGCCGTCACGTGTCGACGCATGGCACGGGTTGGGTCGCGGGCGCCCGTTTTGTGCAGACACGCTTCGTGCTAGCCGGTTGATGTATATCATCATGCTGCGTTGCGGCTACATCTGCACCGCGTGTTCTGGGCATGTCGAACCGGACATGATGGCGATTGGCCCAGATTCTTTTTCCTGTTCTTGTCCTACCTACCGTCTTGTCAGTGCAGTAGCAGTGTGCTGATTGAAATGTGTGCAACTCGTGGGCACTTTGCTTGCCGTCTTTCGCTGTTTATCGTCATTAGGTCTCTACCTCAAATCACGCAAGGTGGCTCGCCCCACTTCCCTGGCTCGTACTCCAACGCCTACTGCTACTTCTGCGCAACACCCCTCCCAACCTTCAAACGGTGGTGGGGAATCCGACATGTCAAATCCAAATCAGGCATCTGCACCTTCAGCGGCATCATCTCCTTCCCAAAATCAGCACTCGAAAACTACGGACGCTCCCTCATCGTCTGTACAGACCGAGGGTTCCAGTCAACACCATCCAAAGCCCGCTTCCAAGCCCATTTCGTCCACAAAGCCTGCTTCTGCCATAGGTGCGCACACCAACACTGGTGGTGGCACGTGCCCTGGGGATGGACGGTGCGATGGCACTGGAGGATCCAGCGCATGCGCTGGCTGCCCGACACTAAACAACTCTCTTGCAGTGTCTGGGCGACCCGACACCGAGCCCGCGACCACCGACGAGCCTGCGCCTGCCATCCCACAGGCTGCATCTCCCGCTGCCGATATTGCATCTCCTGGCGTCGAGGGTGACAGCCCTGTACCCGCGAAAAAGGTCAAGTCGGCGGTCGGGGCACTGAGCTGCGCAAACTGTGGCACCAGCACCACCCCACTCTGGAGGAGGGACGATGTGGGTAACAACATCTGCAATGCATGCGGTGCGTTTCTATCTCATCTCATGTCTGCTGTGCTTGGGAGCGTGTTTTCTTGCCGTTGTTATTATTCCCCGGACGTTCGTCATTTTTCGTAAAACGGGCACGTTGGATGCGCACATGCCCTTCGCTTCAAGTGTCGGGGGGTTTGGTATTATCTTATCTTTCCGTTTTTTTTGCATTGCCTTTCCTTATCTTGTTCCCACATCCGAGTTGGGTTATACTGTTTCCTTCTTAGTCGTCGTCATACCCTCGGGCTTGTTCGGCTGACTGCATCTCATCGATAGGACTCTACTTCAAGCTTCATGGAACTCATCGCCCTAACTCGATGAAGAAGACTGTGATCAAGCGACGGAAACGTGTTCCCGCTGCAGCTGGCATGTCCTCGGCACGCATCACAGATCATCAAGCGGCAGAAGCTCTTGTCGGAATCGGCCAATCGGGTGGTAGCCAACACGCCAACACGGAGGAGAGTGATAACGAGATTGAAGAACCGCAACCTCGGCGAAAACGTGCCCGAAGAGGGAGGAGCGATCGTGAGAAAGGCCGCACTCGAGAGAAAGATGACGACGAAGATATGGGTGACCCCGAAGATGAGTCGCCACAGGAGAGCGGCGGACGAGGACGGGGCAAGGGTGAGCGTGCATCCGCACGAAAAGCCTCTCGGGACTCTCACAGTTCTTTATGGGTTGAAGGTGCAATGAGTATGCATCATCAAATTGTGGAAGCACTGGGAGATCGTAGTCACTCACTCCCTCGCGTCATGCAACCGGGTCCGGAGCTGGATCGCTTCGCGCACCATCTTGGGCGTGTCCCCTCTGGTCATGGCGCGTTCATCGGGTCACCTCACGCTGGTCTCGATTTGCCACCATTGAACGCCGCATTAGGGGAACGGTATGGGTACGGTCCCCCTGGCATTCTGGGTGCTCGTGATTTTAGCGGTGCACCGTCCAGCTATATGCGGTCTGGTTCTAATGCGCCCAGCAGAACGCATTCTCCATTAAACCCTGGGCTCGCTGCGGGCTATGTTCTGCCCCCTCCACATGCTGTGGGTCATGGGTATTATGGCCTCGGACATGGGCACTCGCCACCTCCCCATGACACACTGAACGGAGTATTGGCGTCAAGCGTTCCCACACAAGCCGATCTACGGCAACAATATATGGAGTTGCATGAACACCGCAGGCGACTGGAGGAGATGCTGGAGAAGACGGACAGGATGATGGAAAAGACGGATAAGATGATGGCGAGCCTCAAGCGCGGACACGACGAGATGGCTGCGCCCCAAGCGACCTCCCAACCTTCGGCACAGCCACAACAACCGTTGTCTCAGTCTGCACCGCAGCAACCCCCGTCCCACGAACAGCCCCCTCAGCAACCTCCTCAAACGACAATGACTTCGGCGGCACCCTCGGCTCCTGTTGCTCGCGCACCTGAGCGGGAACGAAGCCGTGAGTTGGTCTGGCCTATCGAGTCCGCTCCGCCGCGAGAATAGAAGATGCAATCATGATACCACCCTCCTTCCTCCCAAAAAATATGACTTCGCTTTCGTTTATGCTATCGTATGCTCGCGCCTTTCAAACCCCACTCGCATTCACGTCGCTTGATCAAGTAATGCTGGTTGGCCCTCGGTTCGGTTCGGTCGCCAGCGGGACATTAACATTATGTTGAGTGGCGCCATCTATCCCAGACCAGTATTGTTGCTTGGCTATTATCTGTGACCACTTCTTTTAAGTAAACCATGCTTTCATGTCCATATAGGCTTGTGTTATCGTTGTCATTGTCATTTTTGACTGTCATTTATTTCATTCTGTTTCTTCTCGAGCTTGGGTTCCTTTTTCCCCCTTTTTTGTTTCACGCCCCCCTCGACCATGCTTTTTTTGTGCTTCTATGCGATCCCATCTTACGAACCATTTAGTCGTCTATACCTTTTCACTCTGGCATTTGTTACAACCTGCGCGTTTCCCGTATATAATATCTATCTCGTCTCTCTGCTACATAGTGTAGATGGCGCCGTGTTTCGCCGATCCCCTCTTTTGTCCCCCGATGTGTTCTTGGTGGATATGCCGAGGGAAGGGGAGATGTGTGTCGTTGCTCAGTCTCTTAAATACGTTATAGTCGTCGTTTATATTCACCATTATATTGTTTTTTTTTTTTCTGGGATTCGTTGGCCCTGGCCTTGGCTGTGTGGTGTCTGAGCAAGAGAGAAAATGAGTCGACTTAGGTAGGGTTTCTGGTTGGCAAGACATGGCGAGCCTTGTACCAAAATCTGCCAAGACTGAATATCTACATTCTGACTATGGCCGGATTATTAGGTTTGGAACAGGAAAACATTTTCCAGGATTGCATTGTAGTCTACGAACTTTCCGGTGGGTGCCTCGTTCTGACACGTCTGACATACGAAGGTACCACCATATATAGATACATCCTTTTTCGACCATTTTTGTGATGCAGTTGATCCGATAACTTGCAAAGCATAAGCTCAGGTGTAACCAAAAAAACACTACGTTATAATAATGTCTCCACCATTGCACTGCGAGGCTGGTCATCGGTCCTCCATATGCACACGTGATGACTCTTGGCTGCCACGAGAACTCAGTTGGTGAACAGTGCTTTAAATAGGTCGCCCTCGAATCGCGTCCCACCGAACGACTCCCTGTAGTACAGCGTCAATGCCTGAAAGAGTCAGTGTAGCATGGTCCTTATCACTGATAGGTGAGTGAAATGACTTCAGATATCTGAGGCCTGGACACTCAAAAGTCTAGACAGCGCTCGTGGTCTCTGGTCTGTATGTGCACTCGATCACTTCCTTCCCAGATCCTGATCTGTCTAGCATGTACAGTACCTCACCGAGCCAGTTGATCTACTATTGCTATGGGTTTCCAAAGGACCCTATATTTATTTTCGTCTGTACGCTCGTTTTTTCTTAACCATGTATCTGATGACATTCCCTAGGTTCTCGTTTTGTGAGTCTCATAACCATGGGTTTTCCCATGTGTTGTCGTGATAATATTTTATGACTTAGCTGACACTGACTATCTGATCACGGCTCTCCAATCTTCTTGGACCATATTCGTGTTATGTCGTCGAAATGACTCGTGAAATTGTGTACATAGCATATTGTGGTAAGCTCTTGATAATAATAATCCGAGATGCAGTCGGGCTGCTCTTATGCTACTT
>JBBPLJ010000088.1:34301-50650 GCA_038089715.1 Veloporphyrellus conicus
AATAATAAAAATAATATAGATAATAAAAACATATGTACATATATATATTATACAAGTAGTATTTGGCAAATATATAAGTTTTATTCTTAACATACTAATTAGAATATATTGATCAGAAAAATGGCTATCTAAATCTTTATATATAATACTATATCATTTGAATTAATTTATTAATATCTATAATATATAATAAGACTAATCAAATTTTTAATTTATTATTAGTAGCTGTGATATATTATATAGATGGGAAATTTTTCTTTATTGATTTTGTCATTGGCCCAATATATAATAGCAAAAAGGATCTTTATTATATATACCTTGGAAGTATAGTTTAGATTATAATATAGCAATAATCAAATATCTTCTTGCAAGCTTATAGAATATAGTGCAACTCCATTCATTTTAACAGTATAATAGTATGATTAGCTGAGCTATCTAATGTGTTTATACTATATTGCCTAATCTCATATTCTAATACTATCAACCATTTCAATAGTTCTGGCTATATCTGCTACTATAGCTACATGCTTGCTCCCAAGCTCATTATAACTAATTATGCCAAAACATAAGTACTTAGGCTTATCCTAAATAGTGAACTAGATAGATAATGGCCTGCCACAATTGGGGGCTGTTTGACTTATTTAACAGCCAATCTGATGACATGTAATAGGAAGCAATTTTATTCCCCTGTGTGATATATAACATAGCCAACCAAAACTTTGGTTTGTTATCAGAGCTGATAACACATTGCAGGGGGGAAATTTTGTCTCATCAAATGCCCATGTGATGCATAACAGACAAATCAATTGAAATGGTACAGTAGTGCATTGTAAGTACATATACTAGGTCCTCATTAATATTTGTCACATTCATGATATCAATTCACTGGTCAGCAATCCTTCCAAAGTGATACAACTCACAAAAATCCTTAAAATTGTGAGCATATGTGCATATATCTAGTTGCTACTAATCAAATACATCCAAAAAACGATGGGGAGCACTTATATTGATGATTGCGCCCTTGTTTCCGCTTTTGCTTACGATCACACTCACGCCAAGACTTTGTGTCCGATCTTGTGTTTTTGCCCAGGCCCACAGTGTGACATTCACATTGCTGCTTCATCATTTTCGCTTGCAGTTACACTAGTACACCAAGACTTCGTTTCCGATATCGTGTTTGCTCAGGCCCATACCTGCATCGCTGCTTCACCGTTTTCGCATGCAATCACACTCGCACTAAGACTTCGGCTTCGTTTTCGTTGTCGCAAGACTCGCGATCCATAACATTAAGCATCTCTATGCATTGTCGAATTCGGCTAGTATCGGACTTTTGTTGTAAACATCGTAGTACATTGTCTTGGTACTGGTAATAAAAAATTTTGGTGTGTCTACAGAGAACAAAGTTTAAAAAGAAGATTGTGAGCAAGGGAAAGCAGCCCCTATGTCTGGTCGTGCGACCCCCTTTGAATATTCACTGAGGTCGAACGATGGGAACGGAGACTCAGTGGGAATGGCCGATGGGAAGGGCCGACCTCATCGCCATCACAATCTGATTGCATGTGTCCGAGCTCCCCGTGCAAGCCTCGAACAAGTCTCGATGCAAAGATAAACCCACCAGTTGCCTGATGGCAAAAAAAGCCATGTCAACCGTAACCTGAGATACCCAACGACAGCTGATCTCGGGGGACAGCTATTTTTATATTCAACACACACCATCACCGCTGCGAATGATTCGAGGGGAGCGGTACTGTCGCCATCAAGCGGCAAAGATAGAGTACATTCATCTCAAAGTAACCATATCAATTCTTGACGACATCAAGGCATGAATTCTGGTGAGAGCGTTATCGCCAGGCCCTCGTCGCGTCCAGGGAATGTGTGAGCCATACCTTCTTCATCCAGCAATGTCTCTTCGTCTAGACATGCTTGTACATAGTCCGATGCGACGAGCCGACGCCGTTTAGGCCTATAATGAGATGGCGTCTCGAGCGTGAGCGACAGCGAACCTGCCAAGACGAGGCAGAAGAGAAGGATGGCCAACTTGAACTTACGTCGAGGTGCGCTGCATGAGCGCAATGCGGCGCGACACGTCCCGTTTGTCGACCACGACGTGCGTGAGCTTGGGATGGCTGAGATCTACAACCTGACCCCCGTTGTCTTGAATGCTCCGAGTAACTTGAGAGAAACTGTTGATTCGCCAGTGAGCTGCTCCGCATTCATTCAGACGAGAAAAGTGGGATGATAACGCACCGGTCGGAAATCTCTTTCTCGTATTTCGTATTGACGACCATATCGTTCTTGCGTGCATTGTCGGGAGAATCGAGGTAGAAACATCTATGAATGGATAGAATACGTCAGGTGAGCCAAAAATCTGAAAGCGAGGGGCTATCATGCACGCACAAATGCCTAAATATCAGGGTAGTGTCGTATTCGTGCTCCGAAGCGTCGCCCATCACAACATCCTCGGGTTACTCATCGTCAAAAACAACACCAGAGAACAAACAGTAGGGCTCACCTGTGCTACCGCTTTCTTTTCGGATAGAGACTGTTCGACAGACACGTAAAGCACCAACTCGGTTTCGGACTTGGGCAGAGGACTCACCAGAACGTGGAATGAATCAAGGGTTTCGCTACCGCTTCGTTCCACATCCACCCATTCGTCGAGATCGCTGCCGACGTCGTCGTTCAAGGAATCCACATCGCTCTCAGTTTCGGTCTCACTCTCCTCAGTAACGACGCGTCCAGTGTCCACGCTCAACCATTCAGCGAGCGCTGGATCCACATCCTCTGCGGGCGCTGGCTTAGCTTCAGCGTTTTCCGGAGTTGTGCGGATCTTCAAGTCACTCTCCTGCTCTTCGCCCACTTCATCATCCCCTTCACTATCGGGTTCGTCGTATTCAGCAGTCATTCGTCGGTCGTCCGATGAATGGAAAAAGTATCTGTGCAAGTTCTGTGAATATCAAAAAATGAATTGAAGTCTCCCTTGACAAAATACCTCTTCTTCAGGGTAATCAGTTCACCCCTTGCGACGCAGTCTAGCAACCATTGAGGCCGAACGATATCAATCGTCCCTTTATTGACCAACATCTTGATGTCGTACGCTGGTACACGTCCGTCAGCGCAATACCGACCCTCGACCACCAGGAACGTACGCATCCTGGTGCCGCCGTAAACCACCATGGCGGGCTGTTGAGGCGTCACGACTTGGACACATCTTCCGCCATTAGCGTAGATCCTGTTACGAATGAATGAACTGCTAAAGCGTTACATGCAGTAATTCGCACAATTTCATCAATTCTTTCCGATCCTCCTCCCCAGTCTTGGACTTCGGGTCTGCCGATACCACTATGGAGCATCTCAGACTTGGACTGATGACCGCAAGTACGATAATTGACTCACTAAACTTCATTCCTTCAAATAACTCCGACTCGATTTGGACCGAATCAGCACTTGGACCTTGATATCGCGGCAAGACTGTTGGCTACGAGAACTATGAGTAGGTAAACATTGAAAACAGGGTCCCGGTGTCAACCTTTTTTGCCGTCGTCTTTCGTTTCTTTTTTCGATCGTCGAAACTATGACTGATGTTAACAGGGGATGACAGGGAGACAAGTGTATGTACTTTGCATCTTTGCCCATCTTTCTCTTGCGCTCTATGCGCATCGTCTCCAGCATGGCTGCCACGATTGAGCCAGTGTCAGGTGTGACAAACAAGGGAACGGACCTGACGCCGTCATGCAATCCTCGATTCCGAGGTCGTCTCGAATCGACAAAGCCCGAGGGAAACGCATCGTTAGACCAAGGTGGTACTGGTCTGGAAAGAAGTCGATTCTGATACCAGTGAAGCCGTAGAGGTGATGTCCACTTACCAGTGCTGGTTATCTCGGCCGCCTTGACTCTCAGTATGAAGGAGCTACCAGTATGTCAACCAATGAAACGGATGAAGTTAGAGACATACTCTGCAGGCTCAATGTAGACATCCCCTTTATCTTCGTGGCTCCTCTTTGCGGTCTGTAAGAACTCGGGAGGATTCCTAGAATCCCATTCTTTCCAAGCTTTTTTGCGTATCCATGCGTAGTCTGTGAAGCTCAACCCTGAGCCGATACGTACAAAGGTGCTGTACCTAGAACGTATGTCAGTCAACGACGTAAACGATGACAGTCAGAACCTCCAACCTTGGCTCGCCGTCCTCTCCATGTCGATCGTCGAGCACGGCACATATCAGGGTAGATACGCCGCCTGATCGTTTTCTGGTTCCGTAATTTCCGGCTGCATATCCCTTTGGCATGTTTCAAATACAGATCGCTCATGACCTACCGACGACGAGCACATCAACCGTTTCTCCCAAATCGTCCTGCAGAGGCATGGGAACCAAACAGAAGCTAAGATAAGAAAGATACACACCATATACTCTGGTTTCACCTTGACCCAGTCCTTGTTGCGCCCATTCAGAGTGTATTCCGAGTCCGGGTGCTTTAGAATGAGGCCTTCTCCCCTCGCCGTCATGACCTCGTCCATCCTCTGTCTTACGTCTTTCGCAGTTTTGCCTTCAAACTCGGTCACCAACTCAATCCGCCCTGGAACCTCTTGAATGCAAGCCCGTAGATTTCGTTTGCGGAACCTGAGAGACTTCTTGTGAAGGGACATCCCATTGAGGTATAGTAGATCGAATACTTTGACTGTAAAACGGGGGATGGATGAATCAATCAAGCTGGGAAATCAAAATACCTACAACATGGCCTGGGGCGGTTTTCTGCCTTGGAAATGTCTGGACATTAAATTTAAGACGTGTTGCAAGTAAAATGGATACCAAGGTCATACCGAGTGCAGCGGTCTTCAAGGTACCGAACGGTAAGTTCCGCTCCGACACCGGATCCCATACCAACATTTCGCCGTCCAGTATGATTCTGTAATTCCAATGAATACTCGATGGATTTGACATATACACACGTACTCCTCAACCCGATCATCAAACGCTCTGTCGATGGCCGGTGTCAGACTTCCCTCGCCGTCGACATCCTTTCCATAAAGATTCGTGTAATCTTTTCCTTTTCTACACGAGGTCAGCAGTGGACTAAATAGGCCGCCAACACTCTCACCTCGAGCAGTAGAAATATTCATTACCGCGCTTGTGCAGCTGAATGCGCTCCCCGTCGAGTTTTTCCTCCACGATGAACGTACGGCCTTGCATCTCCTTGACGGATTCTTCGATTATGTGTTTCGGCCGCTTGCAGAGCATGGGGGCAAATGCTCGGAACAACTGGATGGCTTTGTCCTGTTATAGCATGAGTCCCGGTCTCTCTCAAAAGAGCTTGATATGCATTGTACCTCTGGGTTAAGTCTGCGTGTTGGATCGGACAACTCCCAAGCCACCTTTTTCAAGTCTGAGCATGTGTTGAACAGATCTTCGGCGTCCGGGTGAAATGTAGAGAACACGGTGGTTTCCTTGACAGATATGACCATATCTAGGCCACATGGTCACCAACAGATGAGTCGACAGAAAATGATAACAATATACCCTTAAGCACGATGCGCACGATCCATCTCTGTTCTTCAGCAGTGGAGCGATTGTAGATGCGTTGGAGAGTCTTAGACTGGATATCGCTACGCGCAAATGTCAATGCACTTGATCTCGATACCGAACACATGCGCGTACTATTTCCCCGAACTCTGGGACAACTCATCCAGGATGCCATTCAGATCGTCAACAGACAACGAGCCATCCACTACTGACGAGCGCTTGCTCACGACATCGTAAAGCACGTTGGAGAAGTCACCAGATCCTGACTAAATCCAATCTTGGGTGACATTATCGCAGAGTCGTAGCAACACATACATATTTCCCTGTTGGTTTCTTCCAGTTGAGCAGTCGAATCGCGTCTGGATCTTTCATCCCGAGCGGAATGAGCTTGATATACGTCTTGGCAAGATTCTTTTCCTTCAGACCATACACTGCGCGCTCACGGTCTTTCTGTATGCAAGTTCTGATATTTTAATTCTACCATAGATGCTGAGGATACATGCCTGAGGAAGGAGGAGGCGGAGGACGGGGTAAAGGTCGTGGCCGACTTGGTCCCTCCAATGCTATATCACAAGGGTCAAGCTTGATGGTAGATGGCCGAAGTAAGCGAACATACGTTGATCCATGAGTTGAGGAGACGCCTTCGACGTTCTGGCTTGCGCTCGGTAGATAGTCTGACGAAAAGGCCAGCGAGAACTGAAAAAGGGGCGCTGCCCCGGTTCTGAGGTGGTGCTGGGTATACCGCCTCTTCATTGGCGGATTCAGGGGAATGTGGGGGGGAAGATGGGGCCGGAGTTGGTTGCATTATATCGGCGCCGCTGGGTCGTTGTCAAGATGAAAGGTGAAGCCAAGGAACGCGACCCAATATTGCGATCCAAAGTCGTGTTGTTTATATTAGTTTACCTTCCGTGCGTGCGTTCATGCATAGTAGCCTCATGCACGTTTGATCACGTCTTCAATGAAGTCGGTCGTCACGGCACCACAGCGACCCCGTTCATGGTCAAACAGCAAGTGTCATCAACTCGGCTGCAATGACTTGATGCTACGTTTAATGCCATGACCTCGTAGCATGACCCAACCGTTTTGAAACCTTTCCGCACGTCATCGGTACAGTTGAGTAGTCATCGAGGCCACTGTGTGCTCGACATTTGACCCACACTCCAGTGCTTGTTCCGTCCCACACGCAAAATTCACGAGGTATGTGTTGACTCTTAGACTGCTGCGGTTGTCTGTTTCTACCGCCATCGTGGCTCACCGCTGCCTCTTGTATGGCTAGATTTTATGACGTGTATGCAGCTCCCGCATGTCGGCACCACAGACTACCCTGATCTTGGTGACTCTTTAGCGGGAGTTAAAACGCATATATATGGTCACCATTCGTTGCAAATGTTGGTGTGACGCACTATATATTGTAGGTGGCCGTTATCTTTCTCGTAATGATCTAAACCTTCCTTTTTTCCGCTTTTATATTTCATTTGCGAGCCCATGTCTTGGAAGTCTAATAATGGTCCCTCTGCCTAGGTAATTGCGCATCGTGACCCCATGATTCTGTTTCCAAACTTTGCCACCATACCATTCATTGTCACGATATTTTTCGTGTAAAGCCAATGCGTGCTTCGCTGCCTCACCGTCAGTCGCGTGAATAAATATCGACTGGTCGGGCTCATGGACTATGCATCACTAGTAAGCATAGGGACGCGCTCGAGCGAAGTCATGCTTCTCTCTGATGAACAAGGCGTCAACAAACTTGAAACCGTCAGTGTGCAAAATGGAAGAATATGACTGTATGGAGAAATTATATTTTGTCAGACTACTGATGAGACTCTAAGCCTAGATAAATAGTGGATAAATAGTAGAGACTCGCAGTCACGTACGTCGTATTATTCATTGGTCAATACACTGATCCCATGGTAGAAATGCCGGTTATTGCAGTGACCGCAGACTACCGAAATAAAACAGACAAGGAGGCCTGGAACATAATAGAACACCACATTGCAATAGCTGTATGTCTCAGGCTTGCTCGCCTTCCAGGTTCCACGTCCAATGTCTTCCACCTACAAACAGCTTGCTCTCAGTCGATGCATATTCACCAGTTTCAGCTTTAGCATTATGGACACTGCTCAGACCAATCGCCCAGCACAAAGTATGGATCTGAACGGTCTGTTTTATCGGCTGCGAGCAAGGTTTGTCTATTACTCTTTATTCTTACCGGTACTTATCTCTGGTCTTGCTGCACTCAGGTTCTCGCAAACAAATGGGATTGCCATGATCGGATTATTTGCTTGGCAGGAAACGAGCGATGTTTTCATGTTAGTTCAGGACGCCAGCTCCCTGAAGGTAGTTGAGACGCGTAGAAAGACCATTACACCTCTGCTCCACTGGCAGCAGGTGGCGGAGTGTGGGTACTTCGTTGCCGAGTTCGTCAAGCAGAAGAACTTTTGTCAGTCGTCTTCGTAATGCCCGCCACTGATGTCCATCCTAAGGGACTCGGACAGCGAAACATACGCTCAGTGATATTGATGGAAGGATCACGGAATACCAGAACAAGCTTCAAGAGCTGAAGGAGTTACGCTACGGTCAGGCATCACCGTGTTTTGTATGGTCAATGTTTTGCAGAAGCTTGGTCAATGGTAAGGCAGACTTCTTGAGATTGTGAAGAGATGCTCACGGACATGGGATACAGCGGAAATCATCGACCTGAACGACATGCTATACGCGGCTGGGGCTCGATACATACAGGAGAAAGAATGCCTGCCGGGAACCCGCGGGGGTATCATCCAAGATATGTGACATCCTCAATGATCCCGCCGAGGATTCTCCTTGGGTGTCTTCTTACCGGTGTTTCAGGGTCGGGCAAGTCCGCAATCGCTCATTCCATCGCTTGACCGTACGATGGAGAAAAGAGGCTGGGGTCGTCGTACTGCTTTTCTCGTAGCGACGCCGCAAAGCACAACTCACAGAATGTCTTCAGTACAATTTCAAGGGACCGAGCGAGGATATCCATGCAATAGGGCCGCTGATCATCATAGTGGATGCACTTGACGAGAGTGGCAAACGAGATGATCGCCGCCAATTTTTAGCGACACTCTCAAAACAAATCGCCAGGTGTAACCTCCCACGTAACCTCCGCTTTCTCATTACAGCTCTGCCAGAGTTAGAGATCCCTGAAAAACTGCCATCTGGTCCATGAATTGCCCACAAAGATCTAGGAGATGTCCTGCCGGCCAAGATTAATGAAGATTCATCTACCAATGCCTCCATCAGTGCTCCGAACTCGAATTCTCCTGGCCGAACGAGAGGTGGTGTCTGCCCCTTGTCCAGCACTCCCAACATCTCTTTTCGGTGGCGTGCAAGTGCATCGAGGGAGATGATGCTGCTTGATTTGACCCATGCGAACGGCT
Organism: Veloporphyrellus conicus; assembly: GCA_038089715.1. NCBI lineage: Eukaryota > Fungi > Basidiomycota > Agaricomycetes > Boletales > Boletaceae > Veloporphyrellus > Veloporphyrellus conicus. The sequence continues at coordinate 43,221 of JBBPLJ010000088.1, forward strand.
TGATAAACTCCTCAAAATCGACAACTGCGACGGCGACCACCCGCTAGACCATCTGTACCTGGCCATATTAGGCCAACTCTTTCCTTCGGTTTTGGGAGGTGATGAGTCTCTATCTCTTATTTCCCTACCTGCCCATTTCGGTGGCACCCTGAGGGCACGAAATGTGATCAAACCACTTGGGTCAGTACTAGATGGTGTCCCAAATGAAGAAAAGCCAATCCGCCCGACTCATACCTCATTCTGTAACTTTTTGTGGGATAAGCATCGCAGTGCAGTCTTTCATCTCAACATCCTACCACGGCATTCTCTGTATCTTGGGCATACATTGCTTGCATGTACACTGTAGTCCTGAGGTACAATGAGCAAGTCTACAAATGCTATGTACCTCTTAATCTCATTAATATTCTAGTCGGTCTTGGCCTTGTCGGGCCCCAAGTTCGACCTGTCAGGCAGTACAGCAGCGATCTGATCAATCTTCTTAAACTGCCAAGGGAACCTCGACGGATACAAGAATGGCCGGAGATCAAACCCTATCAAAAGCAGGTCAGTATCCATGAACACCCCACGAGAAACGTTGGATCACGGCGTACTGTTATCGTCTGGACTGTACGATTCCTAAATAAAGGAAAACAGGTTCGTCGTCAGTTTGAGCGGGAGAATCACATGGAGGACCACTTGCCGCGTGGTATGAAGGCGTCAACGTCGTCATCTTGTGCCTGTTCCGCGCGTGCTCAAAGAAGAACAGCTTTACCTTTTCCGCAATCTGTGAACAACGCGCGGCAGTGTGAGTCAACCAAATATGATGACGCCCATAGATCGACGGCCCTACCTGGACGGGCGACAAGAACGAACCCCACTCGTGCACCAACTTTGTAAACGTGCTGTATGGTCCGCATTTCTCTACCTTGCGGAGCCGTCCAAAGACGGAGAGTTCATCATAGGTCATACCCATGTCGGCCTGCAGAAAAGGTATCAGGATGGTAACACACGTGGCATTAAAGGGCTTGCCTCGTCCGCCTGCACGTAAGTCTCGGAAATAGGCTCCAGTTCGGCAGTCGGAGTCGCGTCCAAGAAACTGGATCGGACATGGCGGTCAAGAGACGTTCAACCAGGGAGAAAGAAGCTAGATCCATACCTCCTCAGAATGGGCAGATCGAACGCGCCTTCTGCGTAGGCGATGAACTTTTTCAAGTCCGTCTTACTGATCCCTCCAATCGGATTGAGGTCCGCTGATTCAGAGGAGCCTAGTCAGACAATTTAAGACGGGTACCAATTTCCGCCTACCGGACGAGCAGTCGTATTTCGTCAAGTACCCCCGTAAACTATCTCCAGCTCAGGTGAGGTGTCGTGGCAAAAGAAACGTATGAACTCGCCTCTCGTCCACGTTGGCGCTGCCCAACACGAGCAGCCCACCTTGTCTCCCTCGGACCCAAGGAAGGAGCTGCGCAAACATGTACGACAAAACCATGCGCAGCCGAGCCTAGTCCACAACCCTGATAGGCACACGGAGAAGATGACGACACAGACGGATCCTCCCACCTGTATGTTTTGCAGAGCGAGGTTCTCCGCTGCGCTCCCTCCATGCGCTCTAAACTGTGGCCGCGCACCTGTGACAAAGGTAAACAAGTCGCAGACAGAGGCAACCACAGAGTCCATGTTGAGATCGACATGATAGCTGACAGATTCACGTTAGCGTCGATCACGTTCCAATGTCACAGAGACGGGCCAATACCATCCGATCGCGTCTCCGAGCTCTTTTGCCCTCTTTCTCGTCTCGGCGCTCGAGTTCACGGTGCCCATGTAACACGAGTGGAATACGCGACCGCAGAACTCTTTTGGATCTGAAGGGAGATAGCCCGAGTCCTCTGGCTCGCCCACGATGCGTCTGGCATCCGCAATAACTTGTTTATCTTTCAAATAAAAGCAGTATAAATGGCCATGATAGCGGGGTAAGAATGCAACCTACTCCCTCGAGTAGCAGCTTCGGCGACCAGACGACACATGGAATACACAATAACCGCTGTGGCACAACTGTCGACACCACCACTAAGAGGTACAAAGTACCCCTGTGTTCTGGATCGTCGAAGGTAATCCCAGAGCCAGCACGCAGGTCCAAGTCTGTCGAAGCACATTCAGTTGTCGCGGGTATGCTCAGAAGAGCAGGAACACACGAACGCGATTTCTTCTTCGGGCTTATGAAACTTGGCTTCGTGCAGGGCGACTTCGAGGCCGAGAGCTCGCTCCTCCCCGTCTGTTTCTCCAAACTTGCCCCTCGAGAGTGCAAATGGAACTTCGATTCGGTGATACTTTTGGGATGTGGCCGCTTGGAATCCCCTGCTACGTGACGTGCGATGTGCGCGCACGTCCTCGATGTCGATCGTGGCGGTCACTACTTCGACGTCGTTGAGAGAGAATTGGGATCCCTGCGCGATAATGTGACCGTTCATGGCGATCATCGCGCACCCATCATAGTAGAGTCGGTCACCATCACATCCTTGCTGATTGGCGTAAAGGTACACGCCACCGAGCTAACAAATAGAGCCGTTTCGAATCATGCGTCTGCTTAAGGAATGGTGTCCTCACCTTCAAGGTTGCCTCCTTAATCAATTCAACACGGGTATAGAGCTTTCGCAGTTCATGATGACTGCCACTCGAGTTGGTGAAGATCTCCACCCCGTCGAGCCCCATCGCAATATGCGGACTTGGATTATGAGTTCTTGAGTCTGCTATCAGCCTAGATTGGCACCAACCTGGCAGGGGTGAATAGCTCCTCGCAAAGTTCCACACCAATGCAAGTATCGACCGTGCTTAGTATGCAGTCCCCGAACGGTACTTTAATCTGTCGCTCATTAGCGTCATCCTTGCCACCACAGGAAGACTTCATACCTGTTTCGTGACCGCGTGGATGATCCTGGGTAAGAAGTGGTCTTCCCACTCATGATGTTTCATCCATGGCGTAAAGTACCTCATTTCACGGTAATTACCGTCATTCGCGAGCCACATCTTGGGACGGATCAACAAGATTTGCTTGTTGTGAACAATCACCCTGCAATTGTAGATCACGTTCTTATGAACGACTGGCCTAAGGATTTCGCGTTAATACAACGTGGCGCTTGGGTGGTTCATCACGAACATTCCAATGTCGCAAACGATTCCCATCGTGTCTTCGCCCGAAAGGATCTTGGCGAGCACCTCCCAGGAATGCAACACGGTGTCGCCTAAAGTGGGATGTTCTAGATCGATTACCAATGGATGCAACACAGCACCAACCTTCCAGAAAGTGATCATAGCACCCATAGCCCCTGCTTTGCCTGAGTATATGATCACCCTAGAACTGTCGACACTCACGGGATCTCTAGTTCCGGACCCACTCTGAGGGTAGCCCCTCGTTGTTTGGCAATGGCAATGCTCTCGATGATCCGTTCGTAGTTTCCCTAATGACACGGGGTGAATGAGCGGAGCATAGCTACACGTCACAGGTGTCTTACTTGGAAGTCTAGAGCCCACTGATTGAGGGAGCTGCAAAGGATCAGACATATGATCGATCCGCTCAAAACGGTGACATTACCAACTGGGGTGTGTGTTAGTGATACACCATTCAGAAAGTATGCCACATACGTCGCCAATGTTATCAAGTGACCCATGTTTGGGACGTATTCTGACGGTGGTCGTGGCCGGGGTTGAGACAGAGAGGGTCATCTTAAGGCAGGAGTACTTCGGATCATGACTGTGGGAGTCCGACGAACCCACGATACGGCTTTATCTCTGTCATCCTTACTAATTTCCTATCGCAATATTACTTACGCGACGGCAAGCGTCAACATCCCGCTGACACACATCATCGTCCGTGATGCATCGTCTCGGGGGCGTCGGCCTAGCCGCGTTCGAACGACAGCAAGAATCCCAACGGTCGTTCGCAACGCTCTCATCCGAGCTCTCCAAGGCCCAAGTCGACCATCTCCAATCCCAGCTGACCCAATTCCGCACCGCGCTCACCCACTTTGCCAAGACACACCGCGACTCGATACGGAGCGACCCTACGTTTCGTCATGCGTTCCAGCGCATGTGCGCCTCGATCGGGGTGGATCCGCTCGCTGGACCCAGGAAGGGTGGTTGGTGGGCGGAATTGCTTGGGATGGGTGATTGGCAGTACGAGCTTGGTGTGCAGATCGTGGACGTGTGCGTGAGCACGCGGGAACGCAACGGCGGTCTCATCGATATGGGAGAGTTGGTCCGGATGGTCAGTAAACTCCGCGGGGTGGAGAGCGGGGCGGTGACAGAGGAAGACGTCGTCCAGAGTATCAAAACGCTTCAACCGCTCGGTGCCGGCTACGAAGTGATCGAGGTTGGAGGGAAAAAGATGGTGCGGAGTGTGGTAAAAGAGCTGGACGAAGACCAGGGGGTTATTCTCGCGGAGGCACAGGCGGACGGTGGGCGGATTGTGGAGGAGGTGCTCGTGAGCCGACGGGGGTGGACATACGAGCGGGCGAGGGCGGCGCTCGAGAACATGCTTCTTCGCGATGAGCTCTGCTGGCTCGACGCCCAGGATCCGCATCATGGCAAATCATACTGGGTCCCTTCTGCAATGCGCTGGGACGAATAAACCTCATTTTCTCAGACAACTGGCCGTACGCCGCATTTCTCTCCGCTGGCGTTTGTTGACCTGCTGATTCAGAGAATACATGTACGGCCACACGCGGCCTCGTCATGGTCTTCGTTTGTAAAGACACCCCCGGACCTTCACCTGATGCTTACGCAGCACAAGCAAGAACGGAAAACAGAATACAAGCGGCTTGTGCGAAATAGCCAACGCGAGGTCAACCATGAAAGTTTCGTTTTGCGGTTTGAGCTTTGAAGGCGTGATGAGAGGAAAGGCAGCGACCGAAGGGATTGTATCGGTCTTCACTGCATCATACCTACACAGTGGACACCGAAACAATCCGCCCCACGCAAATTGTAAGGGAAATGTTAAGTGAAAGTTGTCCGCAGGCACAGAAATTCAAGAAATGACACATCTTAGTACGTGACTGACACCACGCAGCCTGGAGTCAATCTAGAAACCTTTGTCAGTGTGGTTCGAAGGAGGGGAAACGGCGACCGAAGGGGTTGTATAGTCCGATGCTTACACTGGGACGCCAATCGCAAGGTTTACGCCGATGGGCCGGATGAGCGAAATCTGGACAATCGGAGCGGAGTCTACACCCTGTGAATCAGCAGCTTCATCGCTCTGCTTCCAGAACGCCTTTCAAGGTCCTTAGTTGGCCAGGTCCGTCCGAATCTGCCCCAGATCTTGACTCTGGCTGGACCCAGCCCCAAGAACATGATGCCAACTTCGCTCTACGGTCTAAACCACCTCAAACTGTTCAACTTTGTGAGGCGAAACATGCATCAGGTACAGACTGGCATTTCGGTGCTACGAACGGTTTCAACCTGCTCCCCGAGGTCAGCGGCCGGGTCTGCGACGTGACAGGGGAAGTCTGGCCTTTCCCTCAAACGGCGTCACATCCCTATGTGTCCAGAGCTTCTAGGACAGTACCGCCCAGGCTTCTCGAGGTACCTGGCTGGCTAGGTCTGTCCAGATTTCTTCCCAGAATTCAACTGGGGGCGGACCAGCCTCGAGAACACGATATCAACTTCGCTCTATGGTCTAAACTATCCAACTTTGTGAGACGGCATTCCGCTGTACTCAATACATTGGGTATTAGGTGCAGAGGTTTTTCGGTGCACGAATGGTTTTAACTTGCCCAGTCTCAATTCGGCCCACAATACTCGAGGCCGCCGGATCTAGGACGGGTCGGACAATCGGGTCTTTCCCTGCGCATGGTGCAATTTCAAAAACTGGTGGCACGCTCAGGAGTACTGAGTCGGCATGACCATCAACGTCATCGATGACCTCGCCATCAGAGCGCATATATAAACCCGACCTTCTGCCTAAAATCCCCTCTCTCACCACCACCACCACCACCACCACCACCAACTCGCGATACACCATGTCTTTGATGCATTTTTACTACGATCCCCTCACCGAGTTTGACCGTCTCTTTGACAATGCATTGACCACGCGTTTCTTCCGCCCCACCACCTCCACCACCTCTGAAACAGGGCGCGACCTGTTCAAGCCTAGGTAAATGCTGTCGCTAGCCCCTATTCATCCTCCAATGCCATCCCCGGCTGACATCGATGGGTCGCGCATAGGATGGACGTGCACGAGAACGCGGACAACAATCTCGTGACGGCGACGTTTGATCTCCCAGGCTTGACCCGGGACCAGGTCAACATCGAGGTGCACGAAAACAGTCTCATCGTCTCGGGCGAGACCAGCGCTGCGCAGCAGAAGGACGAGCCTGGGTACACCTTGCGCGAGCGCTCCTGGGGCAAGTTTTCCCGTAGCTTGAGGCTTCCCCCGGGTACCAAGGTGAGCAATTGACGAGGTCGTTGTGTGCATCTCCCAGTTTTGACGAGATGCGTAGCCTGAGGATCTCAAGGCAAAGATGGACAATGGGGTGCTGAATGTGACGTTCCCAAAGGGCCAGCTGCAGCAGCCCAAGCGCATCACCATCGAGTGAGCGCCTTGTCACCATAAATTCTTGGCCGGCATCCCCAAAAAGAAAGAAAAACTACTGTACTTGTCAAAAGCTCCAAGGTGATCGTGTATATTAGCTTGAGTTTTTTTTTTTTCTACGATGGAGCAGTGTTGGTTTCACATTGTTGTGACAATGATGGTGATCTACGAAGCTTTTACTCTCACTAGCTTCCTATCTCCGCACGGAAAGGGATGGCGATTTTACGATATAACTGCTTCATAAATGTCCAGATCTCGTCTCCATAAGCGTAGTACAGCGCGCCAAAAGTGGCACCCCCAACATGTGCATAATGGTCAAAGAGTCTAATGTGTGACACCATCAACGGTCAATTGTCAATCAGGTAATCAACATCAACTCACTTCCAGCCACGAAGGACGCCGACGATATCTGCTAGCACCAGCGCACCCACGCCTGTGGTGATCGAGACGCTGATAGGTATAAAAATCGGTTGAACTTGGGCATCCGGGAACGCCAATGCTGTCAGGGTGACCGCAGCGTAGATTGCGCCAGACGCGCCCAACGACGGCAGGACTTTCCTCGGCCCTTCCTGTGCGGCGTTGCCCACGAGGGCAGACGCTGTTGGTGACGATCGCACCGCAGCTTGTTTCGACAGGTGTGCCAAAAATCGGGGATAAAGGACCTTGACGGAGAAGCCGTGACTGACGAGTCCAGAGAACAACCCAGCTAAAAGACAAGGATCAAAGCGGGAACAGGCAACCCAGCGGGAAATCGTACCAGAGATGAAAAATGCGAGGAAATGCCACTGGGCACTTATGTCTGGTTCGCGTGACGGGGCAACGCACAGGTAGTGCGTCGCGGCAGCGCCTGCAAAATCCGGGTCAGTCA
>JBBPLJ010000089.1:27754-40744 GCA_038089715.1 Veloporphyrellus conicus
TTTGACCTTCTCCGCCCTCCTCTCACCTTCTTTCTCAGACGCTGGGACCGATGCCAAAACTAGCAAATGGGTCCTTTTCATCCTCCCTATGATTACCGTCCTCCGCGAGGGTATGTCGTTTCTCTCCGCTAGAGCCCCCTCCTTACTTCCCGATTACCAACAGGTCTTGAGGCAGTCATCTTTGTCGGCGGCGTTTCACTTGATGAACCTGCCACATCCATACCCATTGCTGCCATCGTCGGCCTTATATGCGGCCTTATATGCGGTGTTGTTGTGTATCAATTCGCCAGCCGAACAAGCACGTACTCGTCCCTTCCCTCCCATGTCCCCCATTAACAACTCTGATAGCTTTCAAAATATTCCTCATCTGTATGACCAACTTTATCTTGCTCATTGGCGCCGGTCTCTTCTCGAAAGCCTTTTGGGCATTCCAAGAAAACGAGTTCATCAAGTTTATTGGCGCCTCCTCCGATGACGCCATTGGAACTGGTCCCGGTACATTCGACGTTCGAGGCAATGTGTGGCACCTCGACTGTTGTGATGCAGGCTCCGGTGGCTGGTCTGTCTTTAACGCCATCTTTGGCTGGCAAAACAGCGCGACATGTAAGGACCACCTCCCTGTTTTGCTATGAGAATCCCATTTATTCATCACATCGTTGCCGCCAGTGGGTAGCGTCCTCTCATACGTATTCTACTGGTTGGCAGTCATCGTCGTGCTCGTGTACTACAAGTTCCGAGAGGTAAAAAAATCTAGACTCTCTGACAGCGCGGTTAACATCCTTTGACAGGGACGCACAACGATCTTTGGCTGGGAGTCAGCGAAAGGAAAGCAGAGACGTGAACGACGTGAAGCTAAAGAGACCGCCGAGGACACGGACACGATAGCGAACAGATCGCAAGCCAACGATGCCGTCGCTGGTCAGTCGGACCGTTCGTCCAAGGCCTAGGCGTCCTTCAGATGGGGCTTAAGCACACAGGGAAGAAGACGGCTGCATGAATCATTTTCCCTCGACAATCCTTACCCACAAGGAGTTTTCCCCATATAAATGTTGTTGTACCTGGATGGTTTCTATGAGCTGTCCATCCCAAGAATCCTTTTTTTTGCTTTATTTCTTTCGAAAACGGAAAATTGCCAACAAGAACATCTATCGTTGATCGGGCAGGATAATCAATCGATTGTGAACAAGGTACAATACATGATGAGCAACAGGTGACAATACAAAAATGATATACGGGCTGTGTCCATGTCGAAAATATCAAGTAACACCACCAAGATAAGACCGACAGGTGGGCTCTGAGTAATCTGGTTCTTTACGCCATGTAGATAGATTGTGACGCGCATCCCTGCACAGTGTGCACGGACATCACCGGTTAAACCGATAGATCGAGCTGGAAGAGGCAATAGAGCAGCGTCGCGCTCTTGCACACCGGGCACTCGGACTTTGCAACAACCGCCTGCGTGATACACCTACGTACAAAAAGGAACACGTCAGTATCACATGTACCCCGCACAACCTTATCCGCAATAGTGGCCGCCCTACGTACCGTTTACAAAAGATGTGACCACAAATGGTCGCAGTCATGTCCTCGCACGGATCGCGGAGGCAGATGCGACAATGTAAGCGATGTGTCATGATGTCCTGGCTTGGTGCGAGTGCCTCGTGTGTACTACTACTCCTGATATTTGGCGCAGGCACGTCCAGGGACGCAAGTGACGACGATGACGCCAATTGGAATGGCGTACAGCCCGATGACTGCGAACTCGCACTCGTCGCGACCACGATCGCACGGTTCTCGCGGATATAATCGGGTATGCCATCGGCCGAGATGAACACGACTGACTGGCTCAACGACGACGACGACGGACTCGGAGAGCTCTGTGCGCTAGTGTCACACGGCCCGTGTGTCAGTGTCAGTTCAATCTCATCAAATAAGCGGTGTAGACATTACCTTAAATCAGAAAAGGGCTCCACGGACACAGAGGTTACAGGGGACCATCGTCCCCCGTCGTCGTTTATGTTAGTTGCCTCGGAAACATCCAATTGCAGCCGGCTTTCATCGCTTCCATGTTCGGACGGTGTCGGCGAGGGAAAGGCATATCGGCGTCGGCCGATATCCAGAGGATCTGGTTCCGAACCACCGGTGATGCGTGGGACGACAGCTGCCTGGTCGACTTGCTCATGTTCGACCCGCGGTGGCACAGGTGACAAGAAAAGGGATGACTCCGTTGGTAGTTCACCGAGGCTATCCACTGTGATCCCCACGGCAGATGGCGACGGCGTGAGATCAACTTGCTCCAAAGGTTTTTGCATGACTTCGTCCCACATTTCTCCGGGCGATATATCTTCCGCTAAAGGAGCCTCTTTTACAGGACGAGCCTGATGTAACACATACCGTTAGCCGTTGCAAAACTAGTTATCTCTAACACTAACATCGATATGGTTGACACCTTCTGGTTGGTCCAGTCCCATCTCCGCACTCGAGGGGTGCATGTTCTTGATGTGCTACGTGAGAAAGTAGCATAGAAACGTGATCACCCCACCGGTAATAGTGCGATCACACATACCTCGTCCATATCGACGGAAGTCCTCTTACCAATACCACAGAACGCACACGATGGGTGTGCAGGAGAGTCTGTGTAATGCAACCCGAGGTTGCCCGTTTCGATAACAATGCCACCGCAGTCCCAACAGGTGACAACTGGGTGGGACGACTGCACATGCTGACAGATTCAATATGAGTGAGTGGTAGTATTCGTTGATTGACACCGTTGAGAGCCCGAAGAAAGATCCTTACCGCGTGAAGGGCAAAATAATTGATAAAGGACTTGCCGCACTTGCTACACGTAGGGTGCCTGAGGAGATGTTCTTGCAACATCTCATCCGAACAGCACCAAGCAGAACAGACCTGACACGGGCTCTTCGCAGCTTCCATATGAAATTGGAGAAATGTCCAGTGCTCGAACACAGTGTAGCATATCGTGCAGTAAGGTAGTTGCATCATTGCGAATTGTGGACAGACGTGATCTTGAAATTCCTCGTTGCTTTTGAAGAACTGAAGGCAAAGTCCACAATGGTACATAATGTGGACGAGCTTCGTAGAGCCATTCTTCCTGGCGTCGCCAACAGGCTTGTCTGTGTTCGATGGCGCGGAAGATGTTGGTTGACATATCGAACACATTTGAGGCTCGAGCGAATGGACGCAAGGGCAAGGCTGGTCGACGGTGGCACCCTCGCCACCTGCATTTGTAAAGGAAATTCCGCTTGTCGAGTGAAACTTTTCTCCTTCGTCCAATATCGAATCTGATGAAGGACAGGGAGAAGCGGGTGATGCCGGCCTCTCCTCTGCGCGTTGAGTAAGAGCGGAGGCTAACACACTTTCCCCGACAACCCCCGTCGATTTTGCATCGTGTAAACCAGACTGCAGAGGTGAAGGATTCGTGGCGTGCATGACATGGTTGGCAGGGTTGAAGGAACAGGCCCCTTCGTGCGCATTCTTGGAGTCTTTTGTCAGGCACTTTACAGAACAATAGCTACATTGAACATGCATGGCTTGCTCATGCTGCCAAAGCGCATCGGACGTGGCAAAGTCCCGACTACAGCAGCCACACACGAAGAGGTGGGAGGTGCACAAGCGCGACCCGGACGACGGATGCTCGGCATCCCGGTGCTGTCGCAGGGCATCCTCCGAGGAAAAATCACAGTCGCAGGCGCGACACTCGAACGCATTGCGTTTGGCACCTTCGTGCGCCTCGCGGCCTTGGGACGTGGCGAGGTCCCGATGGCCGTGGCCCGGGCGACACTCGAACATGGATGCTGTGTGCGTGGCCTCTTGGTGGGCCAGGCGGCCCTCGTCCGTCCTGAACCTCCGATCGCAGTATTCGCATCGCAACCCATTATGTTTCGCCTCTTGGTGGGCCAAGAGGCCGTCTTCGGTGAAGAATGTGTGATCACAGCACTCGCACTCCAAGTAATGATGCTTGGAGTCCCAGTGCTAGCGGAGCGGGCCGTAGAATGAGCATTCCGGAGGTAAACGCTGCAAAGGGAGGACTAACCATTTGGAAGGCATTGATGTCCTTGAAAGAACGGCCAGGACACTGTGGACAGTAAGGCATTATCGTCGACGTGGACAAGTACGAGGTTAACACCGGCGAGACCCCTTTCGCACGGTTCGAGCCTTTATTATAGGTGTCAGCCAGGAGCTGGTCATTCCAATTTAAAGAGGAACCCACCGCACTGAATTCGAGCCTTTCGACTCTGGCAGTGAACGAGTGCAAGCCTGGTGGATGTCCTGCCAGTGGTCCAAGTTCAAGTGGAAGGCAGCCAACTACTGGCAGTTCAGTCCATAGTATCTGAACGCACTAAGTAACACAGCACTGCCACTGGATCACGGCAAATTCAAACTACGTCACCGGACTACCACACAAAATTCATAGATTGATATCGATCATATATATATACATCAAAGCTACGAGACAACCTGCCCCTTGGGTGAAGAAAGTGGGGACTTGATTCAAGCCAATGTATCAATACGGAAGAGGCAATACAGCAACACCGGCGCCTCACACACAGGACAACGCGAGTCTTTCATAACTGCGGTAGAAATGCACCTGAACATCCGGGTCAGAACGCTGATTGGGGAGGACATCATTGAACACAACACATACTCGTAACAAAACAAGTGACCACATGTCGTCGTCGTCGGTTCTTCGCAATGATCTTTATAACACGCCCTGCAGTGGTATGATGACGAAGGGGTCCCGTTCGCCCGTCTGCCGCGTGCGTGCCGTGCTTGACCATTCGTCCATTTTTTATTCGAACGCCTGAGAGCTGAAAACCGTGGTAATTTACTGACACCTGCATCGCTGACCATAAGAGACAATTTACATGTAAAAGACGAAACAAAGTCATACCATTCATCTTCAGGTTTCCCGGTCGAGGGAGTACAATCGGTGGATCGAGGGAAGAATCACTTGAAGTGGATTGCCTATCCCATGCAGGATCTGACAAAATGTTATCTTCAAACCGCACCTCACGGCGGCGTCCACGGTCACTCATAGCGAGTCCCGTGGAAGATAAAATGGGCGACGCGTTACCAGGACTACGAGGAATCGGAGGGGACGGTGGTGGCTCCTGCGCTTGATATGTGAGGGATAGATATGCCCGCGCCTCGCGAAGGTATTCTGGTGTCATACTGGCAGAAATGCTAATGCCGGCCGACTCGGGGGAAATAGAGCTAGGATACCCCGAGTTACTAAAGATACAGCATCAGTAAGATATTCATGTTCGACGCAAAGGAAACCTGACCACCACCTTGCGCTGCCAGCTAACTGCGTCGAGCTCGGAACCAGCAAGCTCAACTGCGGGACGGTATGTTCAGAAGTCACAGTCTGACCAACGGAGAATGTCCCGTTGAGCCCCTTGGATGAGGGTGTTAAATGGGAATGAGGCATGGATCTTCTAGAATCTGTATCGCTTGTCATAGTCCAACTCGACGATGTAGACGTTGGAGATACGACACTCGGGTCGGGTAATTTAACGACGGGGGAGATCATTGGAGGAGAGCGCGTGAAGGAGCCGCCGGAATCGCTATCCGCATTATCATGTTCTACCACTGGCGCTGCGATGGTGCTAATCCCTTGTGACAGCGGGAACAATGATGGTGGTTCAGGCCGTGGACTGAACGGGCTTTGGAAGTCGCCTGACTGGATCGTCGGTATACTCGACATAAGAGGTGTTCCAACCGCCGGAAGTGTCGACAAAGGAGTATGATCAAACCCAGGAGATGCTTTCGGGTCTTTTTCGGCGTCCAGAGATAGTGTTTGGATGGCCATGTTCCACGGCTGACCATCGGTAGGAGAACGCTGCTCGACAGAAAGGGTAGAACTGCGTGAATGTGACCCCGATGAGCCACCTAATTCAGCAGTTACTCTTTGGGAGGCAGGGCTAGAGTAACCACTCAGACTGGGGGGTAAGGGGATGAACGACGCGTATGGGAGACTCGCGCTGCCCTCGAAGCCCCGAACAGGGTCCAAGGCCCGAGTCGAAGGATCGTCATGGGGTATCTTGTCCTCGCGGTCGGGCTCAACGACTGGAGCACCTGAATAGCCCTGATCATCAAAGCGTGGACGATGGACGGTGAATAGATGCTAGATAGTTGGAGTAGGGTTACTACTGGGTCATTTACGTCAGGCTCTAGATCTTACGTATTGGTACGCGTCCGCGTCAGCAAACCTGATGTTGCAATCTTGACATTTAGGATGATTGGAAAAATGCTTGATATGATTCTGTAAGACATCTGGGGTGTCAAAGTGCCACTGGCACAGATAACAGTGACACTCAGGGTGCGCGGAAGCGCCATGCTGCACGCCGATTCGAGGTCAAGGGGATACTAACGACAGGCATTATCACTTACGTCGGCGTAATCAAACCGGTCTCTGAACCCAATGCTACATTTCTCGCACTTGGGATGCTTCCGCGAACTCATATAGTGGATTGCAAGTTTTTCCTCGTCGGAAAAATCGCTCTCGCATACATGACACGCGACACGTGGATGTGCTTCGTCAACGTGCTGAAAACCCAGATCAGTAATTCCGCCTTCACATTAATCGATTGCAACTCTTACCGCGGTAAACGTGTCGTTGTTCTCGAATCCGAGATGGCATTTCTCACAGTGAGGATGGATATCGCTCGGGGAGTCCTTGAAATGTTCCAGGAGCTGAGCTTCTTCCGCATAGGCCAAGCCACATGAGTGGCATGCGTAAGGGGAGCGATGCTGCTCTAGGTGCTCCTCCAGCGTTCTCGTGTCCATGTAGACGCCATCATGGCAAATTGGGCACGAATGGACTGTAACTATATGGACGTCGAGCTCCGTCTGCGACGAATGAGCCTCGTGGCAGACGTCGCACTCAAAGACGCGGTGGCGTTTCGTGGTTGGTTCCGCGGAAAATCGGCGAGAGCTCGGCTTTGGGCTTGGCTTCGCAGAAACAGGATGAATTGAATTCGCGTGCTAATGTCCAAGTGAGTATCAGAAGCTCCTTAACTCCAAACGGCGGAACCTACCATGTGTAGTGCGTTATCGTCCTCAAAGCCGAGGTGGCAAACGTCACAGACCGGATGGTCATTATCAGCAGCAGCAAAGTGAAGCCGGCGGTCCTCCTCTGTCTGGTATCGCGTCCCGCAACACTTGCATAGAATTGCATGGGTATGCTCGAGCATGTGGTCAGACAAAGTCTGGGCATCTCTCAAAATGCTGTCTTGACATAGGGCACACGAGTGGACGGTGTCGACATGGTTTTCGAGCGCGGCCGTCGAAGGACAGATTAAATGACAAATGACGCACTCGGCGTTGGGAGGATGCTTCGCAGCTACGTGGGCTTGCAAGCCCACCTGACCTTTACATTCCTTCTTGCAAAGACTGCAGACGATGGGTCCCTTAGTATGTGGGTTAGGAGACGCATTAATGTTGCCTATGGACTGGGAGCTCGCCGGCGGAGCGATAGCTGGACTGGAGCTTCTATGGGAAGTGGGGACAACACCAGAAGCGGGCTTCGCCTGTGGATTGTTAAGTTGAGTCTTTCGATGCGCTTGCTCGAAGTGACGATTACACTCGGTGAGGGAGGAGAATAGAGAGCTGCACTTTGAGCATCTGATCTTCTGCTTATGAGAAGATCGATGCTTTTCTAGTTCAGCAAGAGAGTTGAAGTTTGCCTGGCACTCGTTACAGCGATGTATAACATGCTGCTCCGCCACATCTAGTTTACTGGTGGTCGCATTGCCGTTCACGGCGGGCAAAGATGCAGGGGCTCCGCGAGTTTCTGATTGGCTAACAACGTCCTTGGAGCCCGAGAACTTGGGAGAGGATGCAGGACGAGGAAGATAGTGTTGCTTATCCTTCTGGTGCGTGGACAAAGCGCCTGGAGAACCGAACCTCTTGTTGCATATACAGCATTGGGTGGCAGGGGCAAGTTGACGAGGCGGTTGTCCTGCGGGACTAAGAGGTGCCTTCGAATGCACCTCCGAAACATGCTTGAGCAGACAGGGGGTCAGCTAGAGCACCCTGATGAGTAAGGAGCTAGTAGCTTACATTCGTCAACTGTCCGACATCAGTGAACGAAGGCTGGTGGCCAGCCGGGCAAAACAGGCAAAGGGGCATGGCTTGCGAGATCGTAGTGTCTGTGATGGCTTGCTCACCCCGGGTCCAGTCTTATAAGAGGCCGTTGCCCCAGGACACGACTTCGCCGCGTGTTCCAAACGACTGCCCACCTCACTTCGCCAACTGATCCAGATGCGGGTTTGTGTGTCCAGATGGGTCATTAGTACAACATGCCCTTTCCAGTGCGTAGGTTCCTTCGCCATCAACTCGACCAAGCGGCGATTGAGAACTTGGCGTTCAACACCAAAGTTCTCCCCGGGCATTGCTGGTGGGAATCGCCCGGACCTTAATAGTAATTCGTTAAATGAAATAGGCCTCTGCATAGTGGAGTGCCATGACGAATTTCGATTCCCCAGTCAACACTCGATGCCCCGTGGATAAAGCTGAAGTCGAGGTAACTTAGATGCATGTCGAGCCGTCGTTGAAGACGCGGTGACCTCGCTGACTCCAGGGTTGACGTGCTCCACTAGGCCCTCCGAGACAGTTGAGGAAAAATTAAGCCCCGTTGGCCGCAGTGTTCGAAGATCGCGACAGATCGGGTTAAGGACCCTCCAAACGAGTGCCCTCCGGGGCTAGTCGTCGATTAGAATTTGCCAGATGAGTTTGGGTCACCGCGACGTTTACACCCGGTTCCTTTCCCAATCCAACTTAGACTCGCACTTTTGACTCACCCCCTCTGTCGTGCGACTCGTCTGGCCCCGGAACGCACTATCTGTTCCGATCAGTACCACTGGCTACTACATACTTCTAGGGCACTGCCTTGCCTACCCTTTATTGACCGACAGTCAGCAGACAGTGATCCCTTGCGGCCTTGCACTGGACGAGAAGCATGGTAGTGCCACCCGAACGTGAATAGGCATCTGAGATCTAGGTTCGTTTCAGTGTTCTGTTGGGATACGCGGGTGCGACCCGCGGTCTTTCACTTAACCTCAGGTGCCTGCCCTCTTCTGGCGTCATATTCTCTTTATCCCGTACTCGCGGGATCTCGCAAGAGAGGGCTAACCTCTGGGCACTGAAATGGCTCCCGATTTCGTCTTCTAGCGTACCCGTGTCCGTTTCTGATTCCGCCTCGAGCTAGTTGCTCGACGCAGTGGATGGTTGTTCCTTCTGCTAGACCGCCTGTCATCGCAAAGCCCATCTTGATGCAGGAATATGTGTCGAGACCGGTCTTGTGTCGAACCGGTATGCAAGGATGGCATAATAAGAACAGGTGCAAGTATCACCGTCATCCCTTTGTTAACCTCGCGCTCACCCTACAGCTACTTTGCTTCAATCCTACGATGTCGTAGCTTCAAGGCAAATCACCGTTGGTGCCCCTAGCAATGAAGACACTATGGTACTATCTAAGCGTTTACTACGACCAGCTAGCCCACTTGCGCAGACCAGACCGCCACAGACCAAACGTGATCGAGGACTTCAACTTGACGAGCCCAGTTACTGTACCAGAACTCCATTCTTCGGCCTTTACAGGTGTATACGAGCTTGGGCGATGCATCTTTCCCATTCACTCGCCATGGGAGACCCCCTTGTTCTGTATAAATGTAGCGTCGAGCACTAGTGGTGCCTGGATGACGAACTGTATCGAAGTGAATCAATGGCTTCTTGTCACGACCTACTTGCGGGACTTCTCCCTTCGGCCTTACATGCGTATATGAGTGACCCCATACAGTATATTTTCCCATTCGCTCGCCATGGGAGTTTTTTGTTCTATATGGAGGGAGCACCCAACAAGCTAATGACAGCCGGACGGCAACCACGACAACCGTATAAAGCACGATTGATGCGAACCAGTGGCTTCTTGTCGACGACCTGACCTAGTCCAACCATCCAAGTGGCGTAATGAGTACATTCGGCCGGGGAATAGAGATAGGTTAGGAGTGTTACATGTTTAAAAGGCGGCACTATATAATCGCAGACTCTAAAATCGAAACCGTAGGGTACCAACTTTCCGTTCGTTGCATTCACTAGTCAAGGAAGAATTGGTAAGCAGCTCGCCATGCCTTGTTTCCACCTCGCTCGACGACATCCTGGGAAGAGGAATGAGCCTCAGGCGAGATTTGCAAGAGCAATTTTTTGTTGCTTACCCCGTGGCAAGGGATTATCCGGTCAAAGTCCCAAGAGGCCACCGTCTTTGCGTCGCGTTTCATCGCCCTAGTCGCAAAGACGTTGAAGAGCTGGCATAAAAGAGACGCTGATTCAACTCACTCGACGTCGATGGTGACATTTTGAATGAGCTTCTGTTGAGCCCATGATTCCGGCTTCAAAGTTGCTTGAGGAATCCACTTGGAACACTTCGAATACTACGAGCGCTTGGCTAAATTCGATCACTTGACAAACCAACCCATACCACTCACTTGTTCGGTCGCCGGTAGATTAAATAGCAGGTCCGCTTGAATTAGGGTCCTGGAGGTGATGTGGAGGAACGCAACGTCTTTATTTCTGAAGCCAGGGAAGTAACTGAAAACTGTAATCTGAGTCCAGGGGTCTACTTTTCACGGTGGGCGTACCAGTGCTTGATCTTTGGGAAAGAGTATTAATCATGCATGAGCCAGAGGTACGGCAAGTTTTACTCACGTCGTCTTCGAAACCATACTGAGTGTTGGGCGGATCGCGTCCCCAAACTGATACAATGTCGTACGTGATTCACATCGCCATAAGTCCCTTGTTCGAAACGACTCGAAGCGAAATACTCACGTCCGTCAAACGGGAACGATTTCTCGCTCATTCTCTTGAGCGTATCTTCCACTCCAATGACTTTGGCGTTAGGGTACGCCATCTTGTAGTCTAACAGATAGAGATGGTGGGCAATATCCGCATTGATGATGTACCTGGACGTAGTGCATAAGGAAGACGATAAAGAAAGAAGGATGACTTTGCAGAAAGGACGTACTTGACTGGACCGAGTTCGTTGATCTTGCTCTTTGTTTCGTGGTCCAGAGGGGTAGAGGCGAGCACCCAGACGCTTCCGTCTCTCAATTTGACGGCGGTCGATCGACCGCCGATAGGAAATACGCCATATCTAGCGAACGGACTAGAGGAAAGATGAATTGGCAGTAGGTTGGTCCGTCCGACACAGAACAAACCGAGAGAAGGTCCAGATGTCCTTGATGACCTGTTTCAAACTGCGTTGGTAGCATAACCTGGGATGAAGAGTGGGGAATGCTACCTCGCGGATAACGCTATCTCCCATGCTTGCCCTGGTAGAAGTTTCTCGACGGGGCACTTCGGTGGAAGCCTTCCGATGTGGAGGTTTTGGTGAGGCGCAAGTGCCTTGAGGTCGAGGGGAGGGCACAGCCAATGATACCCATAACGATGATGTCACGCTTCAACAACATGCAAAACACGCCCATAAAACGCGAATGATCGTGGTGTATAGTTGTCCATGCACAGTCCAAGTGTTTGTACATATACAATCCAGCAGAACAGCGGAACGTGTCTATCATAACCCTGATAATATACTAGTCGAGCCCCCGGCCATTCGGAGCACTCCTGTAAAACGTGGGCGAATCAAAGATGAATGCATCGAGTTCTGAATCTGAACCGCTATCGTCCCCAGAGTCGTCAGAATAGTCACTTGGTTTGCCAATATGAAAGACGTCCGCAAACGGCGTCTGAGGTGCGTCGTTGGAGTTGTCCGTCGACCGGGCGATAATGGACGCCACACGTTCCTCCAATTGCTGACTGGGTACTAAAACGCGGGGTTGTGGCTTCGTGTTCTGGAAAAATTCACTCAGCTCGTGGAGGTCCTGCACTAAGACGCCAAGGTCTTCGTCCAGCGCATCGGCAAACGACATGATCTGCGAGCGTGACTCTAGATTGATATAAGATGGGCGCAGGGCACCGATGCACGTTTGTGCGACTGCCATCATGTTGTTCCTGCAAATAGATCGCCGAGTCTTCACTCGTGATATACACCATCCCGAATCTTCAGGAACGCCAAAGATGTCACCTTCCTCAACAGGGGTAGTGTTGAGTGAGGTATGCATGCTCATCCGGAGAACGTTGCGGGAATTTTGTCCCCCGGACACCTTCGTTGGTTCTTCGAGGACGTCAAGTGCTTGAGCAGCCAGGTCACCCTCGACAAGTCGCAGTAGCGGCATGAGGTGTTCGGTTGCGAGTGAATGGTGTACGTTTCGTGGGTCGCGTTGCTGGAAGAACACCTTCAGCACTTGCATCGTGTGGATGCGCACCCAGTTCTCCTTATTGAGGACCAGACCCAAAAGGAGCGTGGCAATGTCCGACCAGCGTGTAGCAAAATAGTATTCCCGAAGCCCGGTAATAGACTGTCGAAGGAAGTCATCCTTGGTACGGAAGCGATTCTTGACGAAGGAGGTCATGATGCGAGAGATGGTGTCTCGGCCTTCCTGCGAGGCAAGACGGGCGATGGAGGTGCAAAAATCGTCGAGGGCAGCATCACGATGGTCGCCAGACATGGAACGCAAACACCACGGAAGAGTGAGAGCGAAAAGGTCGCAAACGCGACGTTCCGAGGGTTCAATGAGTCTGGAATCCGAGATTTTAGCTAGTTGTCGAAGCGCCGCGAAGGTGTCTGCCATGGTCGTGGCAGAGCGCAAGCCGCTCAGGAGGCATGTCTGTAAACTGTACATGCCGTTCCAAGACTCTGGACGCTCAGCGAGTACAGAGTCGACGAATTCTGCGTTGTCCACATCCAGCTTGCCAAGTAACACGGTCAAGAGTTTGACAGCTACGGCAAATTCCGACTCAACGACCGTCATGAGACATGATGCTGTTGCCCAAAAGAGGTGGGGAAGAAGCGCGAGATTGAGATCATCTGATGCCACAGAGACCGTAAGCGTGGATACGATCGCCTCGGCA
>JBBPLJ010000090.1:20948-33459 GCA_038089715.1 Veloporphyrellus conicus
ATCTTTACTCGTAAGTAAATTGTCCCGCCACCAGACGTTCAACGACGGCCCCCGATTTAACGCGACCCGTTCGTGACCCTACTTACGCGGCAGCAATCACGAGGCATTTTGGGACCGGAAAAAAAAGAAACTCCCACTCAGGCTTGAAAAAAAAAAAACGCATGTGCAAACTTTATGCGGAATTACATACACTAGTGATGCCCTTGTGCTACCAAGCTCGACGTATTTGTCCTGGCGCGATAACGAAAAGGCAGTGTTGCATAGATACTCAAACGTAAACATGGCAACACCCTGCCAGTCGCCTCGCGGACGCTAGCCCATAGTTATACTACTTAGCAGCCAACCAAGCACTCGATCATGAAAACACTGGTGGGATTAGCCAAGCATGGCTCATGTGGACCTCCTTCGCAACCAAAAACATGTGTCAAGAGTCGACCGTTCTCCTCGACCTTTTCGCTCCCAACGGCGACTCTAACTGCATCCGCTTGGGTCCGCCAAATGCGTTTCGCTCGACAGGCGTAACGTTATTTGGTCCACTCATTCGATACAAGCCTTGCGCCCCTGAGGCTTCTTCTGGCACTTCCCCGACCTTACCGTGGGCAAGCAGCAGCTGGCCAGAGCTTGAAGGGCCCACCGCAACATCCTCTCCGGGGCGATTGGGCGTGTGAAACAACTCGTGCCCATTCCCCCTGACTCCCTGCCATGAAGACGATCCCCACCTCCCATCCTTGGGTGTGGTAAAAGGTAACCCAAACCTTATCCCTCTTGATGGGGTCGAGGTGGGATCAAATAAAGTCTCGTCAAGGACCGACGACAGTGGCTCTAGCGAGCGGCCCGGTGTTGTGCTATACACCCGCACCATATCTCCGAACGCCGAGGTCGTATTGAACTGGGGTGTGCGTGGGTCCTTACGGGACGATGAAGACAGGGGCTCTTCCCACGATGACCCCGAGGATAGGTGGGGTGGCGTCGTCGGCGGCCGCACGGTCTTTGTCCAGGGCGTCGCAGGTGATGGATGTAGCCCAGAGTTGAGGAACGGTTGGTCGTACCCTTCCAGACCACCATGTTCGCCGTCTTCAGTGGGTACGAATGTCGGTTCCGATAGCGGGAGAATGACTGGTGACGGCGTCTTGGCATCGACACAGTTGACACAAAACCAAGGATCCTCCTCCCTGCCTAGCTCTGACGTGCTTTGGATCCCAATGCACTCCAAATGATACCACGTCCGACAGGCATCACATTGCACGAGCGGCCGGCCATCGTCCCGTCCGTGACATGTGCACAATGTTTCGCCGTCATCGTTGTCAGTAGTATGATCGGCGTTCCGACGCCGCAACAAACGCAACTGGACGGCCCGTATGGACTTCTTGGACAACAAGGCCGCTTTGGCATCTGCTGGATCACATGGAATGACAGGAAAAGCTGTTAACCCACGTCGACGGTCCTTGGAACGGGAAGTAAGTGGATATGTCTTGCCTCGACCGGGTCGATGGTTTAGCAGCCGAGCTCCATCAGGCTCATGACGACTTGACGATGAACGCTCTTCCACGTCATCCTCGTCAGAGTCCCTGTCAAGGAAGCTTTCAATATATCGTAGCCGCTCTTCCCGCTCCGCAATGGAAAGGCTATCCCGCTTCATTAGACGGGACCGCCACGGAAACTCCGTATCCGGCCAGTTCGGTCCATCGATAGCACGGTCTTCCGGCGCGGCAACGCTGTCCTTGTCTACGTCTTGCTTGATATCCGCCGATATCTTCTTTCTTTTGCGTGACCGTCTCGCTTTAGGGGTAGGCATTGGCGGTGTTTGCGGCTCCGGGAGATCGGGCTCGAGGAGCACCCTGCCACGGCCCTCGATCTCGACGGGGAACAATTGGGGAGTGGAGGACGGCCGCGGCGGTTCAAGAAACGCGGCCAACCTCGTCTTCTTCCGCTTCTCTTCTTCCGTTAATATCAACCCCGAATTAAGTCCCGCTTCTCCCATTGTATCACCAAGATTCGGCGCTTCGGCCTTGCCGTCGAGTTTCCACGAAGGTCCGTCAGATCGCTAGATACGATCGAAAACAGAACCACATCAGATAACAGATCATTCCAGCCCCATAGCGTCACTCTTCCAAGGGAGATCAGGAAGCAACAAGATCAACTCACGTAGCGCCCATATCCTCCAGCCATCAAACTTTCTTCAAAGCTCTCCTCCGAGGTCTCCTGGAATAGAGCGATCCGTTTCCCCTTCACAGGACTGTTGACGACACCCACGTTGGCTGAAGACCACAGCAAAGATCCTTCCTTACTTCCTACATCAGAAGTGAGCGATGTCTCACTAGTGCCAATATTGCTTGAAGGTGCCAAGCGTCTCGTCCGCTTAAGGTAGTCAGGCCGACGCGATTCAGCTGCCTGAGTAGACGCTCGATGATGTTCGATCAACTGGGCGCGGATACGGGTAGCCTCACCCCCAGGCTCAACTTTTACTTTTGGCAACAGAGGACTAGCTGTCGAGTCATGGGCCCGCAAGTTGTTAAAACTGGTTGGCTCAGGTGAGATCTGTCTCCCTTGTGATGGTGTGGTGGGACGAGACTGGAATACTGGAGTTACCGGGCGTGTTGACGTCTGCCGTGAAGGGGTACGTGGCGGAGTAGATATCCTAGAAGGGATTAGGAAGCTGTTCATACTTTATATGATCTCGCCACATACCGAGATCGCAAGGTGTCCCTTTTGCTTGGGGTCGCAGACCTATCACTATCACCTGCGTAAGATGTATGCGATCTAATATACAGGGGACCGGCTCACTCATCGTGGCAATTGGTATGCGCCCTCTCAGACAATGAGTATGATCCGCTGCTGCGAGACCGAGCTACCAGTGGGCTATGGATACGTGAGAACTGCTGCGCGATGATCTATATGGCTATACATACCTGGGTTCTGGTGTTGGAATCGAATGTGGGCGAAATGATGGTGGAGGGGAAGACCTACAGCCACCCTTGTCAGACAGCAATGACGTAACTAATCTAGGAAACATACGTATGGGATCGGAACTCTGTTGGGAGTATAGTTGGCTCTAGATTCAGCGGTAGACTGTCGTTCGCTGGTCATGAATAACGAGCACTCCTAATATAGTTGATGACTTACTCGTGGGGGGTTCCCGTAAGGAGATAAGATGGCATATATCTAGGGCTAGAATGTCTTCTGTGTCAACCATATCATATGCCAAGAGAGAGAGACCAATCAGAAAATAAAGCGCCCGGATTATTAGGGTACGGAGAGGACCCTCGAAATACGCCAAAGATTAGTAGGACGCATACCTTTGCGGAGTGGGGAGATGACTTGACTTTTGGAATTGGACCGTCTCGGAGGGCGTTTCACTGTTCAATACCGACGCGATTAGAATTCATTTTTCTGTCCAGAGAGAGAAACAAAGATCGGTGCACCTCGTGAGATTGCCGGGCTGATGTAGACCGTTATTATTCTCGCTTCCAGGGGCTTGTATGCGCATGTCCGAATAGGGGGGCCAACCGGCAAGGTCTGCGAGCAAATCTCTCGACTTTTGCCTTGTCGGTGTGATCATGTGAGTGGAAGATAAGGGCTGGGATGCTCCCTGCTCGTCGTCGTTTGAGGTATGAGCGTCGAAATGCGTCTGGGGGTCCATAAACAGGTGCCCAGGGCTGTCTGTCGATGTCAACGAGGAAAATTAGTGCGATATGTAGTATGATGGTCGTTCCCGCCCGAACTCGACAAAGGAAAAAGAAGAAGAGAAGAAAATGGACCGTCGAAACAGCCTTCGAGGAAAGGAACGAGGCGAGACTGCAATTAGCTGACGTAATAGGCGAGGCGATCGATGATTGGCTTGACTAATTAAATTGACCTCTCGGTGACCCGCCATGCTGCCCGGTAGTACGCGACGAGATTCGCAGGCGGGAACAATCCGCGCCATCGAGTTCTACAGCGGGATAGGTTTGTTCAGCAGTTGGCGTCTTCTCCGCCTGCTTCATCCATCTTCTCAGGGGGTCTCCATCTCGCACTTCGGCGGAGCGGTATTCCTGGGGCAACCGTTGTGGCCGCTTACGACTGGGATCAAACCGCGTGCCAAGTGTATGCCGCAAACTTTGGCACGGGAATCATCCGCAAGGTCAGTTCACACCCTATCGCAACCGACCGGGGGAGCCCGGCTTGATGTCGAACAGACAGACATCGCCACGCTCACTGCGACAGATCTCTCCCGACTGAATGCAGATCTGTGGCTTTTGTCGCCGTCGTGCCAGCCCTACACCGTACTCAACCCACTGGCCAAAGGCGCAGCCGATCCACGCGCGCGGTCCTTTTTGCACCTCATAGATAACGTCCTGCCGGAACTATCGGGACTTGGCACACACCCATGGTACTTGCTCCTGGAGAACGTGGCAGGGTTTCAAGTGCGTGAACGAGGCGGATGCCTAGTCAGTACTTTCTGAATCCATACACAAGGACTCTACGACACAACACCATCTCGTATCTACCCTGCAAAAACTTGGATATGTCACGACGGAGTTCGCTTTGAATCCGCTGCAGTTCGGTTTTCCAAACTCGCGATTGCGCTACTACCTCCTCGCAAAGCGCTCTCCGCTTGGATTTGTCGGTCTTGATGCGACCGAGCCCGACCGTTTGCATGATCTCATCCCACCGCATCGTCCTTGCGACGGGTCCCAAGACATGTCGGACACATCCCCATTAGATCTGAGGCGATATATAGACCTAGAAATGGACGAGGAGTTATTCGCCCAATTCAAGATTCCAGACCGTGTGCTGACCAAATGGGGCCGCTTGTTTGATATCGTGCTACCATCTGCTACTAGAACTTGTTGTTTCACTAGGGGTAAGCGAACTCCGGTCTCTTGCAGATTAACCATCATGATTCATGAGTGTGCCAGGGTACACCCAGCTCGTGGAGCGCGCTGGTTCAATTCTCCAGATGAACGAGACCCTTGATGTACGTCCTTTCAATGCAGCCCAATCGATCTCACCCATCTGCTCCCTAGACAACAGAGGTTTTTGATGCATTTATCAGTGCACGTGCAAGTGGGGACGAGCAGGGCGTGCGAGTTCTGGACCCTCTTCGCCTTCGATACTTCACACCCGCCGAGCTCCTCCGCATCTTCCACTTCACCGATTCAAATCCATCATGTTCGACCAATTTCGTGTGGCCACCGGGCGTGTCGACAAAATCCAAGTACCGTTTAATTGGGAATAGCGTGAACGTAGAGGTAAGTAAGTTGAAACTCCCGCGCGAGACCATACTTAGTGGTAATTGTCACTAGATCGTGCGGAGGTTAATTGTATATTTGTTTATCGAAGTAGAAAATACCACGTGAAATTTCTTGAACCCATACAAGTAGAATGATACATCCAATCCGTCATGCACTCGTTTGCGTCAGCTTCAATATGCATGGACTTGCATACAACAATAAACATGATGAATCAAGGGTCACGAAACCATCTACAGTATGTACACATATACCTGATCTTGTCTACGGACCTCATCGATCATCCTCTGAGTCGTGTAGTCACGGTAGGCATGCTCCGAATTTGTGCGTGAACAGGAGGTTCCAAGTGTCCTATTAATTTCTGAAACACTTTCTGCATCCATTGGTTACCTCAAAATCAAACCCCGAAACGCCCCAGTTCAGCCTGGTCTTTGATGACGCCGCCATCCGACCGAGTTTTGCCAATAATGGCACAACTCAACCTAGGCAGTCACAGAGAAAATCAAATACGCTATCTTCTGAGACTAGGGTAGGTGGACCATAGCCTGGTCATTGTACTGACTTTGCGACGTTCATGTTTCAGGTATGAACTAGAAAGTAATCGTGTGGGACAACGTCAGAAGATGTCCAGGAGTCACCCCCACCTATGTTACTCAGAACTCGGTGGTGGTTATTATACTTTGTGTTGTAAACAAGTTGTGGCAGCCGGGTACTATTTATCCTTCTCGTGGTTCCGAACCGGACTGTTGACTGTCCGAGTCCGATAGGCGTGCTTACTCAAGGTACAAGACTTACTTCAGACCAGTGTACACGCCACAAACATTGCACCGTTTTCTACAAATGAAAATGGAATAAACTTAAGGAAACCCCTCTTGGACTATTTCTTTTACAGAGAACACTTGTCTAAATGACATTCTATATCTTCTTATATTCTGGCTCATAACATTGCAAAATAATATGAAGTTGAAGAAAAATGGAAAAAAAAAAGATTGCGCACAGGAAAACAGTGCGCCTGCATAGGTTACAACTGGAACTATAATTCAGATCAAAGTCGCACGGCACCGCTGTCACCTATATGTTCGCCAAAATGGCGAGCTGCTCTGTCATCGATATCCATGCCTTCCCCATGCAAATTCAGGCGAGCATTCATCATTGGTTGCGGGTCTACAGCGTTCACAAAGGTGGCCCTCATTTCCTTGTCTGAGACTAGCGTTTATCATATAAACCCCGCAGCCCAGGGGGGAGAGGACGACTGAAGAGGTAGGCCTTTCATTTCCTTTCATCTATTCTCGCCGTTTCATGTGTCCGCCAATTAGACGAGTTTGGAAGCTGCGACAAAAGCATTGCTCGACGCAGGTATGCGCGTCGTGTTTGCCTGTTGTAGATAGATTGACGCACGGCCTTGGAGGTATAACATACGACGACGTCGAAACGGTCTATGCCGGGTATTGCTACGGCGAATCAACAAGTGGACAAGTAGGTTTTTCCACTACTTGTCTTCCAGCTCGTAGTTACTGACGAACGACTTCGCACGCAGAGTGCCATTTATGGCCTTGGCATGACTGGCATCCCGATCACAAATGTCAATAACAACTGTTCTACAGGGAGCACTGCCATCTTTCACGCTTCCAATGCCGTCAGGACCTCCCTTGTGGAGTGCGCTCTTGCACTCGGATTCGAGCGTATGGCCTCGGGAAGCTTCGTCAACCATTTCTCAGATCGTGTCGGGCCCACTGCTTTGCTGGGCGTCAGAACCCTGGAATTAGAGGAAACACTTGGTGAGAATTTCGGGCCTGTGGCTCCAAGGATGTTCGGGAACGCAGGCAAAGAGTTTTGCGATAAATATGGCGCGAATATCGGGCATTTTGCGAAGATTGGTGCGTTGTGGATCTCGTCTATCCGTGTTGCGTGCCGCGTGCAGTCTTGACATGACATTGACACTGCCAGCTGCAAAGAACCACAAACATTCTGTCAACAATCCATATGCTCAGTTCAGACGTGGATGGACGGAACAACAAGTCTTGGATTCGCCCAAGGTTACTGAGCAGCTCACCAAGTTTATGTGTGCTCCTACGTCTGTAAGACGACCGGTCCTTTCACTCCGCTCGCAACATTGATATGGTACCTTGGGTACCCAGGATGGTGCAGCTTGTTGTATAATTGCCTCTGAGGACTTTGTGCACGCTCACAAGCTTGAGAACCAAGCTATCGAGGTCGTTTCACAAGCGTTTGAGACAGATGAACCAGCCACGTACGATTCTGACAGCGCTATGGAACTGGTTGGGTACGGGATGACGAAACGATGTACCGATAAAGTCTTTGCGCAGGCTGGATTTGCACCGGGACAGGGACGAGACGAGGTCGGCGTTATCGAGCTGCACGACTGCTTTGCTCCGAACGAGGTGAGTACGACAATTTTTCCCCTGCGACTTGACGATGACAGGTATTACTTCAATCAGCTTATCGCATATCCTGCGCTGGGTCTTTGTGCTCCAGAACTAGCTCACAAGATCGTGGAGAACGGCGATAACACTGTAAGCAGGACATCCTTCTTTGGGACTAATGTATAGTTCTTACTTACTTGTAGTATGGCGGAAAATATGTCATCAATCCTAGCGGAGGCCTTGAAGGAAGAGGTCATCCTATCGGTGCAAGTGGGGTAGGAATGCATTTTTCTATTACGAGTATGTGCTACACGTACCTTTTGGGAGCTGTCTCTCTGACCCAATCACGTCTCTAGTGCAACTACGTGGATGTGCGCTCTCCCTTGTCCATACCTCATCGCCATTTCCGTTCATGATATTCCGCAGGGGCCGGGAAATCCCAAGCACCACACTTATTCGATACCTTGGATAAGCGTGGAAAGTATGGCCTCGTTCACAACATGGGTCTCGGTGGCGCAACAGTTGTCAGTCTGTTGCGTCGTCCCGAGTTCTTTAGAGCCGGCGGTGAAGATGGTCGAACGAGGTGTGTATTCCTCTTCGGCTCTGCCTATGAACCCGGCGTATGTACTGATCCGGGACGGGCACACAAGGCTCGGTTATAATCATGCATCGGAATGCAAGCCAATCACAAAGGCGCAGGTAGACAGGGTCAAGTCAAGAAAGTCATCAAGGTTGGTGGTTGAATCAGGTCTGGCTAAGTTATGATCAGAGACACGAAGCGATCCGTTATTTGACGTGGCGAGATGATACGCTTCGTAGATACATTACCTGCTTGTCGACACATGATTTGTAGGCCATCAATGCATTATATATAACATGAGTGAGACTATTGTGGTAAATAATCTGTGGCCGAGTTGAGGTAGGCAAAATTCGAACTGTCTCGAAAAACTCATACGCTTCGTGGGCTCCCAATTGGCTGGACCGCACGTAATGCACATGAAATTCCCCGCATTGCGGTGGTGCGGTGTTTCGCGCTCGTTGTCCCTCGTGCGTCGTTTCCGAATCCGCCATGAGATGCGCCAGGATCCGCGGGTTAGGACGTGTGAGCGACGAACACGGAGTAAAAAAATCTGAAAAAAAATTTAGGATGTACCATGGAGTGTAGGGCTACAATGTCACGTCATCAACGAACTAAATACAAGAAGGAAGTGGAGTGTAAAGACCGGAAAAGTGCAGATAAAGTGGTGTAAAGTGCGTAAAGTACTTTACAAGGAAAAACTTACAACAAACGCTGCGCTCAGATAGATTGATCCATAAGTTTTGTAGACGCTTATTTATTTGCTTATTTTCGGACGAGCCTATCGGTTAGATACTTGACCGAAACCGGTGGATCTGGCAAATAATTCAACTCCTTTCGCAGTGACACCCGACCAGTATACCATTCGCTTCACCCGCGGATCTTCCCCTTCCATAGCTCATTTGATGAAGATGGCACAACACAACAAGTTCAGAAGAACTTTTATAATCGGCTGTGGATGCACTGCCTTCATCAAGGTATGTACCTGCCTCGCTGTCAGTCAGTCACCACTATGGTTTTGAATATGCCATGAACTCCAAAGCCCAGAGGTCTCAGGACGACGGAGGACGTGAGCTTCAGAGAATATAGTCTCGACCGTTTTCATATGTCTGAAATGCGGCATTCATCAGATGGGCCTAGAAGCCGCGACGAAAGCATTACTGGACGCAGGTAGGTCTCATTCTATTTCCTCCGGATCCGGGACGGGGTAGCGCCTTAACTTCACGCTGGAGGCATTACGTACGATGAGGTCGAAACTGCTTTCGTTGGATACTGCTACGGTGATTCGACGAGCGGTCAGGTCAGTCCGTCTTCTCGTTCTCGACCCTGTGTGTTTGCAACGACGCGTCGTCGCCCCTCCTCTAGCGTGCTTTATACAACCTCGGCTTGACCGGGATCCCGATCACAAACGTCAACAACAACTGTTCTACGGGTAGCACCGCACTCTACAATGCCAATAACGCCGTCAAGTCTTCCCTCGTGGAATGTGCCCTTGCACTCGGCTTCGAACGCATGGCTCCGGGAAGTCTAGGAACCAACTTTCCCGATCGCGTATCACCAACCATCTTGTTTGGTGCCAAATCCCACGAATTAGAGCCTAACCTGAAGACGGGGAGGAACTATGGACCAGGTGCCCCAAGGATGTTTTCCAACGCGGGACAAGAATACTGCGATAAGTATGGTGCTGATGTCACTCATCTTGTCAAGATAGGTGCGTTCTGCTCGCGTTTGGCGTTTGTTGCCCGGCGCGATAGTTTGCCGACTCCAGTTACTAAAAAGCGATGATGTCGCGACAGCCGCAAAGAACCACAAACATTCAGTCAATAATCCATACTCACAGTTCCGGAATGGGTGGACTGAAGAACAGGTTTTGAATTCGCAAAAGATCAACAATCAGTTGACCAAGTTCATGTGCAGTCCAACCTCGGTAATTTCACTATTGTCCACTGTATCTGCTGCTAAATGTTTGCGTGGTTATACCTGTAGGATGGTGCAGCTTGTTGCATTGTTGTGTCAGAAGATTTTGTACATGCTCATAAACTCGAGAACCAGGCCATCGAGATTGTTGCACAAGCACTCGAGACAGATCACCCAGGTACATTCGAGTCGGGGAGCGCAATGGAAATAGTCGGGTACGGTATAACGAAACAGTGTGCCGATAAAGTCTTTGCACAGGCTGGTTTTGCACCCGGGCAAGGACGAGATGAGGTCGGGGTGGTGGAACTCCATGACTGTTTCGCTTCTAATGAGGCATGTAATGCTTATTGCATTTCCGATGTTATGTCTGATAATTTCATTTCCCAGCTCATCACGTACGCCGCGCTTGGACTTTGCACTGCTGATGGGGCTCACATACTGGTAGAGAATGGCGACAACACAGTGAGCTCCACGACTCCATCCGCCTGGTCATTTTGAATGAGTCTCTCCGTCATAGTACGGTGGGAAATACGTTGTGAATCCCAGTGGTGGGCTTGAAGCCAAAGGACACCCACTGGGCGCCACGGGTTTGGGCATGCATTTCTATATCACTAGTGTGTTTTCTACTCTCCTTAGCGTACCCTAACATAACATTCTCTTGATCTACAGTGCAACTTCGTGATTGTGAGTCGATGCATTGTCTCATTTGTCTGTACTTTGTTACCCATTATGCTCAGGGGCTGGTCCGATGCAAGCGCCGGGACTTTTCACCACTGCAGACAAACGTGGCAAATATGGTCTTGTGCACAACATCGGTACTGGTAGCGCGGTGGTCGTCAGCCTCTTGCGTCGTCCCGAGTTTTTTAAACCTGGCGGGGCCGACGGAAGAACGAGGTACGCCGCATCTGCCTTGATTTCATCATTGCGTCTATTGATTGATCATGCGTCCTTGATACACAACCTAGATTGGGATACAATCATGGATATGAATGCAGGCCTGTCACGCTTGCAGATCTAGACAAAGTCAAGTCGAAGAACTCGTCGCCATACGTGCTGCAAGCTGCCAAACTATAAAAGGCTGAACACTCGGATGCGCACATTTGCGAGAGGAGAACCCGACCAGAATGTCTGGTGCTTTGGGAGGATCAAGTACACTTTTGAGACCTGGCCGACGAGTTATTAATTGTAAAATGGATTGGAACATGACGTTGCCACAGTCAAACCTATTGAGACCTAAGCACCGCTGCTTTCTGAGGTGTATTCCTGCCAGGCCCTGTGGATGGTGCATTCACGGTCGGTGCTGGTCAGGTTATCTGGAAAAGCACTTAGGCCATACAGGCGGACCTCTCCATGCCAGCACGGTAGGGCCAGAACGTACTTGGACACCTTACAACACTTGGTTTTCTATATTTTTGATAATATCGGAATAACTCGGTAATGGTGCGATTTGGCACAGTTAGGAGGTATGAGCTAGGCAAAAAGCTATTAACCAGCTTCTGTTTAGTATGTTGCCCACAAGGTAACATGGGAGTATGTATGTGCTACTGCATGAAGTTGGAAGGCGGGGATTTGTGATGCACCGCCAGAGATGTCCCTTCTATCGCCATTACCTGGATGTCTTGCTTGGGATGGGCATTTCGAACAAACATACTAAGCAGCAGAAAATAGTTGAAGTAGCATGACTGATGGTTAGGTTCCTGCGCGATCTTCCGCGCTGTCAGCCTCTTGCCCTCCCCCGACCATCTCTCCCTGACATCCTTACCCAGATTCTGCCACTCCTCGCCGCTTCCCCAAAACAAGTTCGCAAGTCGCCCAAATATCCATGTCATGGCACCTACGCTTACTGATGTACAAGCCACGAACCAATCGAACTCATATGCCGAATACAACAGTCGACAGTTGGGACTGTGCAGTATCATCGACCAATTCAATAGTAAGCATATCATAGTCAGGACGGTAGTATAGGAACTAATAAGAATTCTCCTGGTCCTGTTCCCTCATCTTTATTTGATCTCAAAACACATCCCGTCTTTGGCAGGCCCGCAGACGCTATCGAAAAGAGCACAGGGGATCACGATGAATGGACGGACGGGTGGCATATCGCGATTATCAGGCTACGCTGGCAGGAACGCTTCGGCTTGAAGCTTCCATATCCGTGCGTACTCGCCGTCCTGCGCCAAGAGTGCTTCGTGTGTCCCCGCTTCCTGGATCTCGGCATTGTCCATATACCTGTGAGGGGAAAACACCACCGTGGGTCAGTCACATGATGCAAGACCAAGCGCAAACAGGAGGGAGAAGGCGGACGTACAAGATGAGATCTGCGTGGCGCGTCAGGTTTCCAAACCTGTGCGAGGAAAATACCATCGACTTGTTTCCCCGCAGGTTGCGTAGTCTCTCAAACA
>JBBPLJ010000090.1:33558-47807 GCA_038089715.1 Veloporphyrellus conicus
GGTCTGAGGAGTACCGTGAAGCCAATATGAACGGGCAAAGTCAAAGGGAGCAGACACGACGTACCGTACTCTGCGCGGGGGTCGAGCGAGGCGCTCGGTTCATCAAAAAGGAGGAGGCCCACGGAGGGTTCCGTTTCAGAGATGAGCGACCGCGTAAACGTCCGTGAACTAGCGTTGGTTAAAAAACGGCACCACGGACGGCAACGACGTTAGCAGCGTGATACATGAGACATTATACAGCAAGAATCGCCGGACGTACACGGCCAGCCGCTGCATCTGTCCACCACTCAGCGTCGACATATCTGTGTCCCGCATCCCTCCCGCGGCACGAATGCGTTTGTAGCCCACATTGCGCCCAAAGGGCGTGGTAGTGCCTTCAGGGAGGCCGGAGTAGTAGTCCCTCACGGGCCGTTTAATGTAGGTGTCGAATCCCTCAGGAAGCTTGTCGACGAACTCTTCAGCACCGCCTAGGCGTGCTGCCTCCCGTACTCTATCATCATCAGCTGCAAGGTCAGGGTTTCCGAGAGCAATATTTTCTTTAATCTGTGGAAGGCTTCAATCATGCAAGAACCAAAAGGAAGGGTGACTGGGAACCCACCGACAACGGGAAGTGGGTATAATCCTGGAATAAAATTGACATGGCACGGCGCAAGTCGGCAAGTTTGAGTGTTTTGATATCCTTGTCGTCGATGAAGATCATGCCTTCGCTCGCGTCGTAGATACGTGAGATTAATTTCAGAATCGTGCTCTTTCCCGAGCCATTCGTGCCGACAATGATCTGGAAGGGCAGACCAGCGCTCAATGAATTACATTATGCACTGATATAGGGAAGAGCTTACGCAAAGCTGCCCAGCTCCAACCTTGAACGATACATTACGTAGAGCATACTTTTCCGATCCGGGGTATTGAAAAGATACATTTCTAGGGCACGTGAGGTCGGATTTGATTGATGTAACACAGCAAAACTTGCCTGAATTCAATAGAGATTCCATAGCGAAGGGCCTGTTGATTCTCGGGAAAGGATACATTCCCATCCACGATTCTATTGGGGATATTGGATATTTCATACAACTTCCGTACGTCCGCAAATTGCTCTGCTAGAGAGAACGATTTTCCAAAGAGAGAAAAGAGACTCGAACTAAACGCGCCGGTAGTCTGATTGATGAGCGTGAGCGAAGCAACTGAGACAGGTATCGATGCAGGGTATTGGACAGCCCTCAGGGCAAAAACGATCTGTAGACTCACAGTCAGTAGCCTCCTCGGATACAATGACAAGGGCACGGACCTGTGGGAGTTCATGCATCGACTCACGAAGAATCGACATCAGTGTCAATCGGTTTCCGGATGTATGGGCGTGTCTGATCTCTCGGAAATCCCCTGCATCATCTCCGACACGACCAGCAACTTCCTTGTACACTTCTCACAATCAGTCCAAGGCTCCTTAGATCATGACATAAAGAAGCATACATTTGGCCAAGTGCTCATCAAGGGAGCTCGCGACGATTTCTTTGCGATGTATAGAGCTGTCGACAAGATTTTTGTAGCCCTCCATCCGGATATAATCGTCGTTTTTGGTAGTTGCAGCCCACACTATAAACTGAGGATGAGAACGGGACATCACAGAATGTGACAAGGAGAAGCACCTAACGAGCCGAACATGCCACGTCTTACACTAAACCACTGGAATAGTGACTGCGAAAAACTGAGCAAGGCAAGCAGAGTGCCGTCTTGCTGATTACGCAGTACGCTGATAAGAACAGATACCTGTGAGACTAGTCGAATAGCGGTCATGAAAACACCCGATATCATCCGGACGGTATTCCAAGCGACACTGGATCTCCGAGAAGTAGACCAAACGCCTTCGAACTGGCGCTGAATGGCAGGATCCTCGAAGGTTGGAAGGTCAAGCCGTGCCATGGCGTAAAATATGCGAGTGGAATAGAATCGCTTGATTGCAAGGTTGAGAGGCTGTGATATACGAGACCTAGAGTGTTGCAGGAGACACCCAGCTATTGTACAAGCGACACGGCCGACCACAACGTGGAGCAAAATGTTCTTATCTACTGTGCGCTTCTCGACCGCAGTCTCGACCTGTGTGATGTCGAACAGTGTGATCGAATGCAGATGAAATGGAGCGTACCAGCAGGAGAAGCTGTCCAGAATACCTAGCAAGTAAATGTAAAAGGTTAATACATAACCAAAGATCGTGAGACTTACCAGAGGGAGACCGCTGGTATGAGAGCTGTGACGACCTCGACGGCAAAGTAGATAAATATCAAGACCAAGCAGCGTCGTATGCTACATATGTCTTTGAACATTCTCCAGACATATGGGAGGCCCTGGATCATCTGGGATGCAGTTTCCAGGCGAGAGGCACCTGGGATGGGGATGTCAGAGTGTTTCTCCTCATAGAGGTCCCATATGCCGATGCGTGTATGCTTGACGCGCGTAGCATCTTGTGGATCGAACACGCCCTCTCTTCGACGTGGTCGTCGTATTATGGGTGCTTGAATCATGACAAGGGTGGAGCAGCAACTCGTGCTGGCAGTATGGAGTCATATAATGAATGGCTCCTGTGCAACTGCTGTGCGTGCACCGAGCTAAGTTTATTTCCGCGTGGTATTGAATGCGCAGATTTGGCAGTCAGGGGCTCCTCATTTCCTTTTCAGTTTGTCTGAATGCCAAGTTTTCACGCACGACGTTCTGATAATTTACCGGCGCCTTGACGCGTTCTACCATACCATCACCACGCTAGAACTGTGTCAAACACTGTGGACAACCATAATTATTAGGTTTGGAGACGCTGCCCCGCTGATGTAGACAGACAATCACGAAAATCGCCATCTTGTCATAGATGAAGAGCTCAACTGAATGTACAACTTGAATCGACTCATATACCCACTCGTCGACGTGGTGTCTGTCCAACCCGCAGACCAGGATGTCTCGGTGTCCCGGGTACAATTATCTGCGAGCTTCCGGCAGTAGTTTTGACTGCCAAAGCTTGCTCCGTCTCTTTCTTGGCGGTCCTGGGATTTCCGTCAGTTGTAAGCCACACTCCCATCACCCACATCAAAAGGACTCACTCCTCTCTTTGCTTTTTGATCTGGTTCTCCAACTCGGCTCTTTTGGAAAATTCTCGGTCAGCTCTCCGTCGGGTACTACCGTCGTCAAAGTTCTTCTCCCTAACGGAGTAGAATACAGAACCCAGGTCGGCTGCACAACCGTGAGTGATGAACACATCCATGGAGGCAAAAAGTCCACTCTACCTAGCCAATATGCATCGATGGCTGTGACCTGCGTCATATACTCCTTTGACGTGAGGATCAGTTCATGGTACACAACGTATGTTGGTGTGTCTAGGCAAAAGAATAAGTACCGGGGATAGGGAGAATGGTGGATACATACATCCCAACCCATACAGCGCACTGGTGGGGTGTAGATGCGTCGGCAGCCCAGTTCGGATATTCACATACTCCCCGATACCTTTGACACGAGCAGCTTGGTGGAAATACCCAGCAGTGATTGCTTTCCTGGAGAACTCGTTCGTCGCATTCCAAGCCCTTACGAAGGAGTTGAACGTACCTCAAAATATCAAAGTCAGTTCCACATGATATCATCTCCATCTTTTGGAACTTCATGATATCCTCGAGTTGCGCACGAACTTCCCGAGCCTTCCTGAGAAGTTTGGGATGTAAGAAATGGCGACTAGCCCAGTCGTCCCGGAAGCTGAGATACCATGAGCGAACAAGAACGAAACAATCGTTAACTCATACATACCCGTGGTTCTTCCACTGATTGAAAACGTTCAGGAGAGTCAGATGGTCACTCTCCGGTACATTAAACTTCTCGCGAGCTGCATCAGCTTCCTCCATCCGTTCCTTCGGCCGGTAGAAGACACTGGGCACAGATAGCATAGAAACGATCGTAAGCATCTCCGCAGAACACTTGTAGTCCACAGAGGCGATCAACATCTTTGCCATCGATGGTTCCATAGGGAAGTCAGACATCTTGCGTCCGACCGGAGTTAGGTCCCCGACATTGTCGAGAGCCCCAAGAACCCAAAGCTGGTACATCGAATTGATGATATTTGCCTAGATCTCTATCAAGATCGTGTCCGAAAAGACATCACTTTCAAAATACCTGAGGTGGAGGGTCCATGAAATCGAATTCTAACAGGTTCTTCACGCCGAGAGACTTCAACAGCAATACAGTATTAGCCAAGTTCGTGCGCTGGATTTCTGGTATCGTGTTGGCAAACATTTCGTTTCGATAGGCCATTTCCGTATACAGGCGATAGCAGAAGCTGTAAAAGATTGTCAGAATATCATTTCAACCGACCCACTCGTGACGAACTGACCCACTGCCCGTTCGTCCGGCACGACCCGTACGCTGATTTGCGTTCGCCTGGCTCACAGGGGTAATCTGAAGAGCGTCCATACCAACTTTTGGGTTGTACACTTTTAGCTTGGAGTACCCTGAGTCTACGACATAAAGAATACCATCGACTTAAAATTCTATGAGCACATGGCGGATAGGATAGGAAACAAAAGCCTCACCAGTCAACGATGTTTCTGCGATGTTCGTGGCTACAATAACCTTTCGACGACCGTCGCTAGTAGGCTCGAAGATGCGGGCCTGCAGATCAGCCGGCATCTGGGAGTAGATGGGTAATACTGCCAAAGGTGGTGGCTCATCCAGCTGTTCCAACCTCTCTGTAGACACGCTAAGGATGAACAGGCCCGAAATTCGGAAGGAAACTAACCCTGTACGACTTGACAAGTGACTTCTATGTCTTCTTGGCCAGTCATGAAGACAAGGATATCGCCGTGAGGCAACGAGAGGTGGATCTGAAGAACTTGCTTGACAGCACTGTCAACGTAGTCTTCACAGGGAGACTTTGAGTGGAATATCTCGACGGGAAAAGTACGACCAGGAATGGTATATGTCGGGGCATTTCCATAGAACGCAGAGAACTAGTTTTATCATTGAGCAGGAGTCAAAAATGTAGAAGATCCCAAATCGTACCTTCTCTGCATTCATAGTTGCGGATGTGACAATGAGTTTTAAATCGCGGCGCCGTGAGAGGACTAGGGGGCTTCCTTAGTGATGAATGCTACTATATGGAGTGATCAACTCACTTTTCCTTAAGAGACCCATGAGAACGTCAGTGCTGAGCGATCGTTCGTGTGCTTCATCAAGAATGATGACGCTATATCTATCCAAGTCACCCTCGTTTAGGGACTCTCGTTGCAACACACCATCCGTCATGTCTACAGAATAAACACCTGTTAGCTGGGGTCCGAGCGCACGAAACGATGCACACATTTAATCTTTGTCTCTGAGGATGTACAGTCTTCAAATCGAATTGCGTAACCGACGAGGCCACCAAGTTTACACTGCAATCTACGTTTAGGGTCAGTAAAACACATAGATTACATGACACACCTCCATCTCTTCGGAGACACGTTTTGCGACGGACATGGCAGCAACACGACGAGGTTGCGTGCAACCGATAATACCAAAAGAGGCGTATCCGTCCTCGTAAAGGAACTGTGCTAGCTGTGTGGTCTTTCCAGAACCCGTCTCACCGACGACAATGACGACTGGATCAAATTTCGTCATCAGGATTGCGAAACTTGAACTACTGTAATATTTACCTTGATTCTCCCTGATAGACTTTAGGAGTTCTTCTCGGCATGCGAATGCTGGCAGATACTCCCTCTGTTCTTTTAGAGTCCTACTTTTGGCGAACGAGCTGACACCGGCCGACGTTTTCAGATGGCTGGCAAACTTTGAGTCCCCTTTGTAATCCTCCTTCTTCCCAGAGGCGGCCGCCTTTTCCGCTGCAGCTGCCGACGTGCAGAAAACAAAGGGCTACGTGAATGCCCAACTCGACGAGGAGTGAAAGTGCTAAACAGAAAACGCACCTTCGGCTTCGGCCTCCTCGTCCTTGACCCCCATAATGTTGCCCAGCGATGTTCCTCCCAAGGCAGCTAGCTTGGCGGCAGCCTTCGCGCGCTCAGCCTGCTCTCGTTTCTCTTTGACAAGGGCGCTTCCTTTCTTGGAGAACACAGCCATATCACTGGTTGAATCCCTGATAGGATTGATAGGTTCCAATTGTTTCGTGAAGATCGTCTTCCCATCCAAGAATGGGGGTTTCAGATCATGAATCATGACATGGACGGTTGATTCTGCTTCGTCTTCGAAATCGAGATCGAATTCCTTGCGAGTGGCAACACCAGAGGTGACCATTCGATTGGCTTCCCATAAGTCGTTGTCAGCGTTCTAGGCATCGCTCAGTAAAACAGGACTGAAAATAATGATGTCGAATACTTACGTACTGAGCCTGCCTGGCCGATATTTTTTTCTACGTTTCGAAGTGAGTATAAGCAACTCTAGAAAAGACAGCTGAGAACTGACTCTTGTTTTCGTTGCTATCTCCGCTTCCTTGATAACGCTAAGGTCCTCGTACTGAGCGAGAGGATTGTGTTCCTCATCGCCAGCCACCCCGCCTTCTTCGGCACCACGGTACCAGTCTCGATCCAACCTGACTTGCTCTTCCTCCCATTCCCTCATGTCAACGCCAAGAAGACCGTCATCCTCTGGACTTCCCCCGCGTGGAACCCTAGGCGTCGGAGCATCCCATGCTCTGTTCTTGGCCCCTCCCCATCCTGAACCCTCCCCTTCGCGGCTTCGTCTTGGGGTTGACTCCCATCCAACATTAGGCACGCGAACACTGGGTACATCGCGGTCACGATCGCCCCAACCCCTATCGTTTCTGTTGAGTCGGCGTTGGAAGTCTCCGAGACCTTTTGGTCCATCGGGCTTGCGTTGCGGTGCTGCAGCGATTCCGTCTAAAGTATACAATGAAGCGAAGGAGGTATCTGAGCAGATAAACGGCTCACCCTTTTGTTTGTCTCTATTCTTTCTGTACTCCTCCAGTCGTCGTCTTGCAATTTCAGAGAGGCCACCTGGATTGGATGGTGTCTCCTGGCCTCTCTGTCTGCCACTCCGTGGGGGTGGGAGGCTTGGAACTAGCATGCCAAGTTAGTTACTAGTAATGCATTCGACTCAATGGAACATACCTTTGAAAACTGCGTCGTCATCTAATCTTGGCCTCTTCCTGAGTCCGTCTCTGTTTTCCGCGCTTGCCTCGTCTCTCTTCTGCTTGGCCAGGCGATCAAGGCCGAGAAGAGACCCACGAGGGGTTGGAGGCTCGATGGGCTTCGCCGGTTGACGGAATGTATGTCTCTGCGGAACTTTGTGAGTGGGTAACGAATGAGTGGACTTCCAAGTTTACCGCGGTATCATCACGCCTCATGAGGCCTCCCGGACGAGGTGCCTCTGGCTCCAGAACATCATTGTCATGCACGATAATGACTTTAGCCAACTGGGGTACTAGAGCAGACGCATCCTGCTTTGGAGGCTTGCCGTCGTCATTAGCATTGGGCGAAGTCATTCGAGTTGGAGTCTGTGTTGGCGGCGCGATACTGAGTGAGTGTAGAAGTTCAAGGGTAACCGCCGGCCCTAACCAGTAAGCAGTGATCTCCACATGTCACACGACGGTAAGCAACAACCAAGGTTCGCGTCGATATCGTGCATGTGAGCAACGACCGTCGACATTCGTAAACGGTATCTAGTACATAACTGGCTTTTTAGGCTCTGAAGGCTTTATCTACGAATCGCATTCCATGCGTCCGCTCATCCAATACGACCTCGACGAACCTCTAAAAGCCCCTCCACAGTACACCAACAACGCGCGTGGACCCCCTGCGAAGAAACGGAAACGAAACAATCATCAGTACCACCCTTATAAAACAACCGCCCAGGGACGGGAAGCGCCGCTCCAGCACTGGGACGACCCGGGGCGCGCCGCGGACAGTGTCATCTACGACGAACAAGAAGGCAGCGCATCCCACCCCGCTGGATCTGCCATGATGCCATCATACACGAATGGCGCGGAGGAGGAGGAACTGTATGGCGAGGAGGCGGTGGATGGGTACGGGGATGACACCATGAACGCGGAAGAGGGAGAGGATGATGAGAGCAGACCGCTCACGCACGAAGAGATCTGGGACGACGCGGCCCTCGTTGACGCGTGGAACTCTGCAGAGGCAGAATACGAGGTATCGTGCCATTTCCGCCCGTTCGGTCCGTATACCTGTCACTCAGCTCATCCCCTTTTCTTCTAGGCATACCACGGAATATCGAAAGCCTGGAAAACGGAACCGATCAAAAAGTCTCCTCTGTGCGCTCCATTTCCCTCCCTCCCTCTGCCCTGAACGAACGAACGAGTTGACTAACCTGGACGTTGGCTTATGGCAGGTGGTACAACAAGCCGTACACGACGCCCCCACAGGCCCAGCTCCAACCAGGCCCTAGCAAACTAAAACCACCACGCTCAACTCATGAACAATGCGAGCGAGAAGATGGTGAAGCTGAAGTCGAGCCCGATACCGCCCCACTCAACTTTGACACCTACGTCCCGACACACGACCCTGCCCTCGGTGTCCCATCCACATTCAATGCCAACGCCTACCCCACTCCCAACGCGCCATTCCTCCTTCCCCCTCCGTCGACGGCGGTCAGTCGCGACGAGGCGTTCCGTAATGCGTTGAGCGCCATGTACTGGAGCGGATATTGGACTGCGGTGTACCATGTAAGCCCAACTGTATACACCCAACCTCATTGATCTGACTTCAACTCGATGTTACACCCAGGCTCATAGCCAGCCAAGTGGGAAAAGTAATAGCGCGACACCGGGAGCGACTGGGGAGAATGACATTGAATCAGACGAAGGTGAAGGCGAGGATGGGCAAGATCTAGTACCAACCCAGCGATGAGTCACACTGGCTTCAGGTATAGTATTCTGTATCACCCTCCACAATATGCAACAGGTACGTTGTTTTCAAGGAGAACAAGATGTAAAAGATAAGTATGATGAACCAAGCGCACGACGCTGCT
Source organism: Veloporphyrellus conicus (assembly GCA_038089715.1). NCBI lineage: Eukaryota > Fungi > Basidiomycota > Agaricomycetes > Boletales > Boletaceae > Veloporphyrellus > Veloporphyrellus conicus. The sequence goes on from JBBPLJ010000090.1 coordinate 42,523, forward strand.
TCTTTCACAACGCAATCTCAACATCCAACCTGGCCAGATAGGAATACACGTCCGGCGACATCCGATATTTCAGTATGCCCGCAAACACCATCAATGACCTCGATTTCTTTCGCAGTGACGTTAGCGTCTGCAACGTAAAAAAAAGTCAGAGATCCATAGTCAAAGAACTTAAACAAGGCTCGCCATTTGTCGCGTGGCTTCAGCAACAGCACATGCTTTGACTGATTGGTGTACTGCTGCGAGCGAATCCATTGTCAGAGGCAGATACACTTGCAAGTTGCGCTGAAGAGCGTCATGGAGATCCTTGAATTCTTCTGCTTTGCGAGTGATCTTTGCAACGTCCCCATCCAGAGGAATGAGGTCCGTCGACTCCATGATCTAATACCGAGTACGTTCAACCGTCTGGTACAAGGGAGAGGAAACCAACGTACCTCGAGTGTCATGTCTGGTCTCCCCGCATTCTTTGCATTCATCGCCTCTCTCACCCTCAAAAGCTTCACCGCTGCATCTCTATCCCTCCCCACGGCCCTATTCATCCGTTCATAGTGCCGCAAAATGTCAACGGCCGTCTTCTCGATCACTCTTCCTTTTTCGTTTTCCCCTCCTGTCGCTGGCAACGAGAGCGTGTTCCCAAGCGCTTGCGCGAGGCACGCAATGACAGTCGCATAGTCACCAGCGAGGTTGTACAACTTGATCGCTTCCGTAATGCGATCGTTTGCCTCCGACTCGCGCGCAGCGCGAATGAGAATTTGCTCATTGTACTGAGCCGTGTTTTGCAGTTGAAGCAATGAAGCTCCTTGTTCGATAACGCCGCTCTGTTCATCGAAACCCCACGTACATAAGAAAAGTGGGACCAAATGATGGAAAAAGAGAGACATACGAATTTCGTGCCATCGGGTCTAAGCCCACCAACGAGCTCCTCCCATGCAGGCCCGGAGTGTGCCAACACGATGATACGCCGTACCAGTTCCCATGCGCTCTCCAAGTTCTCTTTTCCGACCCCGTTACCTTGATCAGCAGATAAGCAAACGCAATAGACGTATTGCAGCCCCTCTTTTGCATCCAATTTTACAAATTGGCGAACATAACGCCAGATCAGTGTCGGCAGGCTGAGAGCTGGGGGACTGAGAGGCGACAAGGTCACTGTTGGCACAATTTTTTTAGTTGTTCAATATCTTCACAAAGTGAAAGGACATACGAGGGCCAAGCTCAGAAGTCTCCGCACGCGAAGGGACGCGCAGCAGGCCATGGTACGCCAACGCGATCGCAAGATGAACTGCCTCAATTTCGGTTTCCGGACGTTCCCACAATGCGGCGACAGCCTTCGTACAAAGGAATCAGTCGAGACGATACACAATGACGCTGTAAATGACGAACCCTTTCGAACTGTCCACAGATGAGTAGTACACTCGCCCAGATGCCCTGGTTGGCTGCATCAAAATGCCGTTCGCCGTAGCTCAACAGAACTTCCGTCAGTCCTCGGAGACCCCCTTCCTCTTCCTCGTCAACCTGTTTGGCGTTAGTTGAACTTGTACGTATCACAATAGAGGGTCGATATATACCATCGCAAGCTGGAGCCATAGCCAATCCTCTGTTGTAGTCGTGACCTGAGGTACGGTACGCCTTGAGGGCTCCAATCGACCCATCAGTTTGTAGAGCGCAAGTTTAAATGGATCTGCCGAAGCGGTGTGCAACATGTGTGCATTGTAAACGCTCTGCAGATGGTCTCTGTGCGGTTTCGGCAGCCTATTGGTTGACGATGAGATGCCGAACATTCAAACTCAAGTTTTCCCAACATTACCGTCTATCCGGAGACTCGATCCAAGACTTGAAGTGGCCTACAAAGCTGGGTTCGCGGTGGTCGATCGCCGCCTGACACTGGAGCGCCTCGTCGAGGGCTTCCTGTGCGTGCCCTGTACGTACGAGATAGTACAATTTTGCCCATAGTGGCTGGCCAACCACAAGCTACAACAGAACATGGTCAGAGTGTGCCGTAGGGAATAGCATACAACCTACTTCTATCCGATCTTCCCACTCCCCATTTTTATAGTATTTCATCAGCAAATACGCCCGGATTTTGTTCGCCACGCTCGGATCGCCTCCAAGGCGTGCCTCCATGGGCCTTGACTGAATTGAACGGTCAACAACATCCCAATATTGGTCCTCGAGTGCTTCTCGAGATCCTTTGGCGATTTGAGCTCTCAGTGCAGATGCTTCACGGGAGTCAGAATCCGCAAGGTATATGCGTGCATATTTTCTCTCAAACAAGGGTGCATTAAGGATGTGGGCACCGGCGTGCTCGACCGGGGGGAGAGCAGGGGGTTCACCAGTAATTTTTGCAAGTACGTGAAAGTTGAACATCATTTGAGAGGAGGCAGCCTAAGGGACGCACATATATCAATGGATGCAATGACCAGGACACACCATCTCTTCTTACCTCAGCGTTGAGACTTGCGGCAGCTTGCATGAGGAGATGAATGATTGGACACGAGATTCCCCGTAGTCTGGCTGCGTTCAGCTCACAGACCGCATGGTCGTACGCCATCATCTTGCTTTGCATTTGCAGGGTCAAGCTTGGACCCGTACTTGCCTGTCAGCCGGGGACCTCAGAAGTGGAAATACTACACGCTAACAGGACACGTACAGCAAGGCTTCCCCTTGCATGGAAGCTCTTCTTCATTTCAGCAAGGGCCTTGTTGTCACTACTCGAGCGACCGCCGAGTTCCTCGAATACCCGTCTTTTCTTCGCTTCCCAGTCCTTCCTGCTGCGGTCTTCAAGGAGACGATAGAAGTCCTCCTGCGTCTCTCTTCTTCCCTCCTCGATGGTGGATATGAGATTTTGCTCGTGTGCATGGCGGAGGTAGCCTGCGACATCCGTGTCCTGAAGAGGTTGTAGTGGAGAGAATGTCGTGGACGTGTTCAAGTGGGCTATCGAACTGGCCAACGCGGGTGCATCGACGTGTGCTTGTGCCAATAGATAGTTCCTATATGCGCAAGTGTGAGCATGGACGTTGGACGAGGGATGTGTGGCACACGGCTCACGCTCTATCGGTATCTGTCGGCGCGCTTGGTTGACGCGAGACGAGTCTCCGGGACTGAGCCTCGATCTGGTCGAGGGTAAGATTGACGGAAGGGAGGTCAGGTCGCGAGAGATGAGTGTTGAGCGCCCTCGACGAGTTGAGGAGGGAGGAAAGGTCAGAGGCTATGTTGGTCGACATCGGTTGGTTGTTCTACGTCGGTGTATTGAGCCAGCGCTGATGACGAACGACCGTTGAACGGTTCGTGGTCCTCAGAATAAGCTACTATTGGTTACTAGACCCACATACTTGGCCAGTCACAGAATGTCACACAAAAATAACGCTGCCAGCCGTAACGCTCTGCTCGGCATTGCTCGGCACAGCTGAGCGCTGCCAGTGAAGCGTGGTACTGCACGCTCAAGCAATTATTCACATTAAATACGGTAGCAATTCATGCTCTTGCGGACGTGTTGCCAATAGAGCCATTGCATTATTTGCATTAGAGTGTCTATATGTTCCTTGCCGCATTACTATCATTTTTACTTCTACATCCATAGCTCTATAAATCACACCTGTTGTAAACGAGGTCTTGACTATGTGCTGCAAATTTTCAAATTCGATGTGTTTCCGAAATGGTAGGAAAACTGTGTGGACAAACCACGGTCTAAATTTATGCCTGTTGACAGACAAGTTCAACTTTCGATGCGCAGTCCCTGTGTATTCATCGTCCTTCCATACTTACCAGCCCGAGTTGCTGCTCATGATTGGCATGGGCCGAAAACCACGAAAACCACTTAAACGAAAGGGCGTGTTCGATCCCGAAGATGCTACGCGTATCAAGCACACACGCGTTGGCGTATGGGATTTCTACGAGGAGAAGCACGCCGACATCCCCATCCCAGGTGCTTCTCGCCTAGAAACTGCATCACAGATAATTCAGGGCCTCCCACATGTATGGCGGATGCTTAAGGACATATGCAGCGTACGGCGCTGCTTGGTCTTAATGTTTCTCTACATCGTGGTCGAAATTGCCAACTCTCTCATACCAGCGGTCTCCCTGTGGTAAGTTTCATGCTTGTAGGTCATGTTTTAGCCTCTTCACACTAACTTTCTAGGTATTCTGGACAGCTCATCCTCTTAGTACGCTTCATTTCATCCACACCTGATCTCGCTGTTTGACGTTACACAGGTCGAGACTGCGGTCGAGAGGCGCACGGTAGATAAGAATGTTCTCCTTCATGTTGCAGGCGGTCGTATCACCTGTGCAATAGCCGAGCGTCTCCTCCATTTCGCCAGGTTTCGTATATCGCAGCCTCTCAACCTCGCGATCAAACAGTTCTACTCCACTCATATATTTCACGCTATGGCACGACTCGACTTTCCAACGTTCGAGGATCCTGCCGTTCAGCGTCAGCTTGAAAGTGCTTGGTCTACTTCTTGGAAATCCAGCGTCGCTTGGGATACCATCCAAATGACATCGGGAGTTCTCATGGCCGCCATTCGACTATTCTCACAGGTATCAGTTCTTATCGGTGTACTGCGCAATCAGCAAGATGGTACCCTACTCGCCTTGCTCAGTTTTTCGCAATCACTGTTCGATTGGTTCAATATGAAGCGTGTTATATATGATTCGTCAGGTGCTTCTCCTTGCTGCAGCGCAATGTCTTGTTCTCATTCTCAGCCTATGGTCAGTGTGGGCTGCAACTACCAAGAACAACGATTACGTCCGGATGCAGGGCTACAAGCATCTCGTCGACAATCCTATATACCGCAAGGAAATTGTTGCGGGCTCCCTTGGCGAGAAGTTGACTAAATGTATGCTCCTCTTCATGATTCAAGCAGCTTTTGACTGATTGTGAGAAGTGTACAAGCAAGTCGCTGGCCGTGTTGGAGATGATGCAGGGGATTTCCCAGAGATGAGACGCAGCCATGCATCTAGAGATCGATTGACATTGACATCGGTTCTACGTGAGCCGATGCGTGAACTACCACAGGCTTGTGCCCTTGCCTTATTTCGCTGAGGGAGCTACTGACTTGAGCCTAAAGATCGTTTTTACCCTAAGGGCTGTCCAATACCCTGCATCGATACCTGTCTCAATCGCTTCGCTCACGCTCATCAATCAAACTGCCCACTCGTTTTCTACCAGCCTCCTGCATCTTTTTGGAGAATCGTTTTCTCTAGCCGAGCAATTTGGGAATATACGGAAGTTGTATGAAATATCTAATATCAGCAATAGAATCGTGGATGGGAATATATCCTTTCCTGAG
>JBBPLJ010000091.1:0-10610 GCA_038089715.1 Veloporphyrellus conicus
CGACTTTTTTTAGCTATGAAAGTCGGTGTGCCGGTGGTTCCGGGAACCCCAGGACCCGTCGGGTCATATCTCGAGGGAGAGGCATTCATCAAAGAATACGGCTTCCCAGGTATGAGCCTAACTCGCATACATGCCCCTCCGTATGGCCGATGAATGGCTTTTTGCAGTTATTATCAAGGCCGCCATGGGCGGAGGTGGTCGTGGCATGCGCGTCGTACGCGAACAATCCGACTTCCAGAATGCATTCGAACGTGCTGTCTCCGAGGCCAAGTCCGCTTTCGGAGACGGTACAGTCTTCATCGAGCGTTTCTTGGAACGCCCCAGGCACATTGAAGTCCAACTTCTGGCGGATGCGCTGGGTAACACCATCCACCTCTTCGAACGTGATTGTTCAGTGCAGAGGCGTCACCAAAAGGTTGTCGAGGTCGCACCCGCCACGCATCTCCCTGAGGAGCTCCGTCAAGCCATCTTGGATGATGCCATCAAGCTCGCTAGAAGTGTGGGGTACAGAAACGCTGGAACTGCCGAGTTTTTGGTCGACCAAGTGGGCAGACATTATTTCATCGAGATCAATCCCCGTATCCAGGTCGAGCACACGATTACTGGTATGAGCCTTACTACTGTATTCACGTCTTTTGTCCCCTAATGCAGTTCCGTGTTTTTTGTAGAGGAAATCACGGGTATCGACATCGTCGCTGCCCAAATCCAGATTGCCGCTGGCGCGACTCTACCCCAACTTGGCTTGACCCAAGAAGCCATCAGTCGCCGAGGATTTGCGATTCAATGCCGTGTCACCACTGAAGATGCAGCAATTGGCTTCCAGCCAGATACCGGAAAAATTGAAGTATACCGCAGCGCAGGAGGTAATGGTGTCCGTCTCGATGCGTCTTCCGGTTTCGCTGGCGCACAGATCACGGTAGGTATCCGAAAGGTTTACGGGGATACTTGGACTAAGCAGGCGTTCCCGCGTAGCCGCACTACGATAGTTTACTCGTTAAGTGCACGGTTAGTGGCACGACATACGAGGTCGCCCGTCGCAAGATGCTTCGCGCCCTCGTCGAGTTCCGCATCCGTGGTGTCAAGGTCTGTTGAACATGTGTATGTTGTCGAGACTGAGTTAATGACCTCTTTAGACCAACATTCCCTTCTTGTTCCGTCTTCTTACTCACGATGTCTTCATTGGTGGGAAGACTTGGACCACGGTATGCATCGGTGTTCCAGGATATCCAGTGTTCCTCATGTTGTTTAGTTTATCGACGATACACCGGAGCTCTTCAAACTTGTACAGAGCCAAAACCGTGCTCAAAAGCTCCTCGCATACCTCGGAGATCTCGCAGTCAATGGGAGTTCTATCAAGGGTCAATCGGGCGAACCAGGTTTGAAAGACGAAATTGTAGTCCCCAAGTTGAAGAATCGTGAAGACCCCGCTGGACCACCTCTTAATACCGTCACACCATGCCAGGAAGGTTGGCGAAACATCATCGTCGAACACGGTCCCGAGGCTTTCGCCAAGGCCGTACGGGAGTACCCAGGCACGCTTATCATGGACACAACATGGCGAGATGCTCATCAATCACTCCTTGCTACCCGCCTAAGAACTACTGATATGGTCAATATCGCGAAAGAGACCAGCTATGCCCTCTCCAACGCTTTCAGCTTGGAGATGTGGGGTGGTGCTACATTCGATGTTGCCATGCGATTCCTCTACGAGGATCCTTGGGAGCGGTTGGTCCGTCAACATCTCACGAGTCTATGCCACTTGCTGACACGTAACAAAAGCGCACTCTTCGTAAATTGGTGCCTAATATCCCATTCCAAGCACTCGTGCGTGGTGCCAATGGTGTCGGATACACCAGTTATCCGTGAGTTTTCTTGAAAACTTTCGCAATCCTTCTCATTTGTGTCGCAGTGACAACGCAATCTACGACTTCTCCAAGAAAGCTGTGGAGAATGGCCTTGATATTTTCCGTGTGTTCGATTCCTTGAACTACTTCGGTAAGTGTATCAGTAGTTCGAGGCTGATTGACCACTGATGTAACGGAATTTCTGCAGAAAATGTATGTTGACTATATCCACTCGATGCCGTCGAAGCTAATTTTCATCCAGATGAGGCTTGGTATTGATGCTGCCAAGAAAGCCGGAGGTGTCGTTGAAGCCGCTGTTTGCTATAGCGGTGATGTCGCAAACCCCAAGGAAACAAAGTATACCCTTGCGTACTATCTGGATTTCATCGATAAACTCGTGCAAGAAGGCGTTCACATTCTCTGTGTGAAGGACATGGCTGGTCTGCTTAAGCCAGAGGCAGCGAAGATGTGGGTAGTCTTTCCTATTGTTGACTATACAACAGTGAACTGACTGACAAATTCCTGGCAGCCTTATCGGAGCCATTAGGGAGAAGCACCCTGATATTCCGATCCACGTTCATTCACACGACACAGCTGGAATCGCGACTGCGTCTATGTTGGCTGCTGCTGCCGCCGGCGCTGACATCGTCGATGTTGCCATTGATAGTAAGGATCAAACGCCATGTCTACAAATACATCATTGCTAACTAATGCAACAAGGTATGTCCGGGTTAACTTCGCAACCATCGATGGGAGCAGTCTGTATGGCGCTAGAGCAGACAAAACTGGGCACCGGTATCCGCTACGCTGATGTCCAGGCACTGAACTCGTACTGGAGTCAAGTTCGCCTGCTTTACACCTGCTTCGAGGCTAATGTCCGTGCATCTGATTCGAGTGTCTTCGAACATGAGATGCCAGGAGGACAGTACACAAATCTCATGGTAGGGACCTAACCTCGTGGATTCCGCGTTTCGCATCGGCTTATTGTTTGTACAGTTCCAAGCTGCGCAACTTGGTCTCGGAACACAATGGGAAGGTAAACTGTATTACGTTCTTTCCGCTTTTTTTCCTACTAATAAACTATTACGTAGTAATCAAGAAGAAGTACATCGAAGCCAATGAACTTGTAAGTGGAAAGAACCATCAAGCATGCTATAAGCCTCATTCATCTTCTAGTGTGGAAATGTTGTTAAAGTTACGCCAACATCCAAGGTGGTTGGCGACTTTGCGCAATGGATGACGTCGAATTCTTTCACCAAGGAGGACGTGCTTGCCCGTGCAGACCAACTTGATTTCCCCTCGTCCGTTGTTGAGTTCTTCCAAGGCTATCTGGGGCAACCTGTGGGAGGGTTCCCCGAGCCGTTGCGTACCAAAATCATCAGGGACAAGCAAAGAATCAACGAACGCCCGGGAGCGAGATTGGAACCTTTGGACTTCAAAAAGATCAAGGCCGAACTACGCAGCAAGTTTGGGAAACACATCACCGATGTCGACGTTACTTCATATGTCATGTACCCTAAGGTTTGTCGGGCCTTTTGCTTGTGTCACCTAACGCAAATCGCTCACGCTAGCTCCGCTAGGTGTTCGAAGAATACCAGGGATTCTTGGAGAAATACGGTGACTTGAGGTGTGTGACCTTCTGTGATTGACTGGATCGATATGTATTGGTTTTGGTACAGTGTGCTTCCCACACGGTACTTTTTGGGCCGCCCGGCCACCGGCGAAGAGATGCATGTCTCTATCGAAAAGGGAAAGACCCTCATCATTCGTTTGATGGCAATAGGACCTGTTGTCGAGGGCCGTGCCCAACGCGATGTCTGGTTCGAAGTTAACGGCGAGGTATCCAGAAAACATTTGGTTGTATGAGCATTTCGCTGACAATTCAATGGTGTAGGTACGCGCGGTATCCGTCGAGGACAAGAACTCTGCAGTCGAGACAGTCTCGCGGGAGAAAGCGACGTCTGACCCTGGGTCGGTCGGTGCACCAATGTCGGGTGTTGTCGTTGAAGTCAGAGTCAAGGAAGGCCAGGAGATCAAGAAGGGTGATCCTCTATGCGGTCAGTGAAATCACCCCTCTCGCTGCTAAAATTGCATTGCTCTAACATGATTTGTTGCCTGCTCACCTGCAGTCCTGAGTGCTATGAAGGCAAGTTAGGCATGACAACCTTGTTCTCGTTATCTGACCTGGCATACTTCCTCCAGATGGAATCTGCAGTTACCGCACCTGTTTCTGGCCACATCAAGCGCGTTGTTGTCATTGAAGGTGCGAGGATGTCGTATCTGTTGGAGTAACTCAACCGATAACTTTTGCTATTAGGTGACTCGATAAACCAAGGAGACTTGACGGTGGAAATTGTCCACTGATTGTGGGTGTAGGCAACATTGGCCATGTCACAATAGAGTGCGATGTGCAATCATGTATATTAGTCTCCGCATGCGGGTGAATTACACCTTCTGCTGCTATCGGATAGAAACGTTCCTTCGGGGCGAATGACTGCGCCATGAGTGATTCATTTCCGTCAGCAAGCTGGGAGGGTCCGAGAATTTGAAATCGTCATGGCCCGCACTCCATCCATTCATCTATGTTGGAGGGCGTCTTAGCTTCCGTGATCGGCCAGGACCATGAGGAAAACCAGGTTTATCTTATCGTCAATGAAATTCGACAACATTGTTTATCGCACTAGCTCGGAAGCAACCTTCAGCCTCCGTAAGATATCGTTGTGAAGTTCCTGGACGACCTCCTGTGCATCATGATGAGTCGATAGACAGCTGGCAGGATCAGAAACCAACCTTGGCACCCTTGATCTCCGATATGAGTCCTACTCCGGTACCCGACCACACTAACATTCGCTCAGGGTCACCCTGTTGCACACCCTCTTCAAATGTTTCCTTCACGATTTCGAGGTCAACGCCGTTGTCCAGGTCTTTCACAGTGTTATTATAAAGTCCCCTCCCATCAACCCCTGCTGGCCAATCCAAGGTGTCTCTCACACGGTCGAATGCCATGGTTCGCACTGCCTTATCGGAAGTGGCTGCCACGAGAGCCTTTTTCTGGGCATCGCTGTATAAGCTCTCCGGCGTCATCAAAAATCGAGTTCCGAGAACAGCGCCTGCAGCTCCGAGGACAAGGAGAGAAGCGACCTGGCTACCGGTGACTACGCCACCCGCAGCCAAGAGAGCTGGTCCGTCTCTGGGCAGCGCGGTGAGAATAGAGGAGACGAGTGAGAAAACGGGCGGTGCAGCGCCATGTCCATGTCCTCCTGACTCATTGCCTGTGAGAACGCACACGAGAGTCCGTTCGATCTGACGCCATAAAAAGAAATCATCAAACCTTGAGCGACAAGGACGTCTACTTTCCACTCGTTCGCGGCAACGAGCGCTTCCTCGACGGAAGAGACTGGGACAAATATAGTTGTTGGGCGCGTGCGCTGGTGCTCGGCGTCGTACTTGCGGACGAATTGGATCCAGGTCTTGAGGTTGTTACCAAACGAAAGCCAGATCGCCTTGACGTGGTTGTCGAGGGCGGTCGATAACATCTCTTCCGGCTCGGCGTGCTTTGCCAACTGCCAGCCTAGATAGCCAACGCCGATCGGAAGAGGGTCCGAAGGAGCCAACCCGAGTGATGCACGAACGAGGGATAACTCGTCTTTCAGAGTCTTGGGGTTCCTCAGATTGCCTAGCATGGTCAGAAATCTTGCCTGCTCGTATTTTGGGAATCGTACCTCCAGAAAGGAAGCCAAAGGCTCCCCCAGCAGTGACTTCAGCTGCCAACAAGCTGCCGCTTGCACCCGCCATCGGAGCGGATACAACGGGGATGTTTACACCTAGTGGAAAGGTCAGGTATGCCACCTTGGAACATTGGGGGCTGCAACCTGCCTAGTATGCGGGTTATTGGTGTGTCGAGAGGCATGATGATGCGCTTAGGGGCTGTAGGTCGAACCGACCACATTTAAAGACAGGCGCACTTCGGAGCAATCGACCGAAATGCCAGGTGCTGACACACACACACAACCTCGGCCATCGGGCGCTGCTGACAATCGCTAGGATTGACACGATACCCGACTCGAACGGCGTCGCATGAGCCTCGCGGGTGCCATAACCCCGCCACCCTCTGTGTTTGTAAATGTTTGCTCAACACCATCGTTTGCTCGAAATTCCTCCTTTTCTCTGTGCCATATCCTCATCGCGCCCATCATGGTCCGTGTCGTTCACTGATCTGCGTCCGCTGATTTTTACTGACCTGTTTCTGAATACACATAGCCTCCTCCAAAGTCAAAAGGCGGAAAGATGCTCAGTCTCATCAACTGGCGGCTAAAAGTCACCATCAACGATGGCCGCGCGTTGACGGGGCAAATGCTCGCCTTTGACAGGCATATGAACCTGGTCCTCGCAGATTGTGAAGAATTCCGCCGTGTTAGGCCAAAGAAGAAGCCAGGGGAAACAGAAACACCGCCAGAACAAGAGATCAAGCGGACTCTAGGTCTTGTGATTTTGCGCGGCGAAACGGTGGTCAGCATGAGCGTCGAAGGACCGCCTCCAGTGGTCGATGATGATAAGAAGAACGCCGTGCGTGCTTATTTATAGTCAATACCCAGCGAGACATTTCATTCAACCCAACTTGTAGCTCCCAATCGGTCCTGGCCGTGGAATGCCCGCCGGTCGCGGTATGGGCATGATGCCTCCGGGTGCGTGGTTTTTGTTTAGAAACGTTGTTATCACTCGTCTGATCCCCTTGCAGCAGGCTCTGTCCCACGGCCTCCAGCGCCCTTCCCTCCTCCTGGTATGCCCGGTCCTCCTCCTGGTTTCAGGCCACCAGGCTTCCCGCCTGGTATGCCCTTCCCACCGCCACCGGGCTTCGGAGGCCCCCCTCCTCCCGGGTAATTAATCATGCTTTCCTGGACGAGTTTGGGTAGTGACAAATATATTTGCCAGGTTCCAACCTCCCCCTCAGTGATTTACCATGCATAAGTGTTAAAAAAAAGCCAAAGGCCGAATGGAGAGCAGGGCAAGTAGTTTCATCGTCTTGTTTTGTTGGTCGGCGTATGAGATGTATTTCCTCGCCTACATCACCAAAGGTTTGTTGTACCTATCTTGCTAACAAGCTGACAGCGCCGTATCACGTCGGTTGCCTTGTCCTGTTGACCAAGTTGATGAATGGAATGTTGCATCTCACAATTGTTTCCATGCAAGCTCGTGTTGTTCATGCTCTTGTGCCCAGCTCATCTCCGGGCTGTCAAGTTGGATGCCGAAACAATATTGTGATGAAACGTCTTCGAGAACTCGAGCACAGGCTCACAATCGCCGCGGCTCCGTGATTGGTCCGATGTTGCTTCTATCTGACGTTGCAGGGGGAGAGAAGAATGTGGACGGCAATCCCTTGTATAGATTTTTTTCACATCATAGCGGTACTTATCACTTAGCAGCTAGGCTCTTAATGTCCCCCTGAGGTGGCCTTTGCACCATCGTACTTTCCCCCCAGTGCGATTGCGAGTCGACATGACGTTCGACTGGTTGAAGCTCAGACACTCTGGTCCAACGCGTGACGCTGGGGGCCAACATCGTCCACAGCGTCCACCCCAGGTGATTACCCGTCCTCACGGGAAACGGCCTGGATTTGTTCCGCCTGCCGTTGCCCAGGCCAGACGAGGACATCACCGCGATCAACATCAGTCTTCGTCAGCTCCTGCCCCTCGCGCACCTCCGCCTGTGCGCAAGGGGCCCGTCGTGCGCTCACCTGCGCGTCCTCATCCTTCTCAGCGGGGCCATTCAAAACTCTTGCAGTGCCTCCACATCCATTTTCACCCTTCCCACAAGCGGGATAGAGCCCCGCCCTCTTCACGCCCTGTGAAGCCGCCTTTGAAGGCACCCATGAAGGCCCCTGTGAAGCCGTCGAAGCCCACGAAGCATTTGAGCAGCCATCAGGTCCCACCGTTCCCGCCGCCTCGTGGAGCGATGAAGCCGCCCCCACGACGTGTACACTGGGCTCCCGCGCAGGCGCCGCTCCCTTATCAACCATACCCTTATCCGTCTCATACCTCCTCTTCCACCCCTTCTCATGCCACGTCACATGCTCCACCCCATGCTCGCCCTCAACAGTATGTGGTTCCTCTCCCGGTGCCTCGCTACCAGCCACCACCGCGCCAAAGCCGTGGCGTACCGCATCAACCTCACAAACGCAAATGATGTGGGTAGAACGACTGCGATCATCAATCGAGGTGCGGATCATTCGGAGGTGATACAGTACGAGGCGTCCGTTCTGATTTTGCATTTTGCTGTAGAGTGTCGAACGTTATCAACGGCGAAAAGGGACGGGACGGTCTATCGATACGCTATCTTTGATGATCGCACGTGCGCTCCCAAAAACATCAACACAAACATATAACTGTACCGCTTCCTGATCATGTTTCACTCCCCAAGCAGGCCTTGGGCGATGCTCTTGTGGATTGAAAAGTTGGCAAAGACAGGGGGACGAGAAGGAGCTCGAACAATGCTTGTACTTGGTAGAAATTGGGTTATGGTTATGATTATGGCTACGATCTACGTCTGCAGACATGTCTTGTAACGAATGTGTTGCTTGCTTGAAAAAAGTATAAATGTATCCGTCTTCGATGGGATCCGCTATCTTCACAGCCTCGTCGCCATGATGATAGCGTTGCAGCACGTCAGCTATGACACGCAAACCTCCGATCCACGGCCTGGCACCAGACTGCTGTTATCAAGCCTGAAGACAATAATGTCGAGATGCTGACACAGTCAAAATGAATGTGCCACACCGGCGTGATATTGCTTGACGTCCACCAGGAGCGGGGTGACGACAGTGCCTGGTGTACGAATCCCTGGCGGGACCGGTTTACGAATCTCATTGTACAAATCTGCCAACATGGCTAAAGTGGTCGGCAATTGATTCGAGCGGCGCATGATTGAAACGGTTGACATGCATTCCTATCGTATGGCGCCATTTGCCTCGAGGAGGCGCTTCGAGGAGAGATATCTGATCGACCAGCCTGTCAGGGAAATTTTCAGGCGATTTTGTCATAATCCGCTACCGAGTCGAGACATCGTTATCGGCACGACAGCACCTGGTACCTTAGATGGGTGCCATATGGTGCGAACGCGTTTCTCGGTGCCTTGGATGGGAGGCAACTCGGATGCCGTCGTGATTATTATGGGAGTCAGTCATGCACACCACGCGCAACGACTCGGAGGTTTAGTAGGCTCATCTAAAACGAAATGGGTACCAACTATAGAGCAGCTTCCTTGGGGGACCTCGTACACTTTCAGGTCTTCTCCCGCACTGACGAGAGCAAATGTATTGTTAGGCAACTGTTAGGCCCAAGGCTGTTTTTGTATAATAAACGACTATAATGTCATGAATTGCCCTGCTTTGCGTATCAACCAGCTTTCTGATTGCACGATTTGGCATAGCAACAACTCGTCAAATCCTAGGCCAACTGTGTTGGGGTGAACGAGGTCCCTCATAGAGGGTCTCCCTGTATATGGCATCGAAGTAATCGGCCAACGGAGCAATCACGCTCCTGTTTTCTAATGATTTGATGATGGGCCTTCTTTCGCCTCTCTTTCGCCCCCTCTTACGTGCCCCCTCGTGCGGGCGCTTGACAGCCTGCCACTATCGCAGCGTGTGTTCTCAAGATCGATGCCGTCCTTGGAGTTATCTCGCGTTAGAGGTACGTACCTATTAATTGATTCCCAAGAGTCTGTCGGTCCGCTCCGACTGCGGTAACGGCAACCTACGAGACTGTTGACCTCATCGTGGCGCCCGATCTTGGTGATACTTGGGTTTGGAGGATGCATGCGGGGCTTACGCTCAGGCCTCACTTCAAACCCTCCACGACGCAATGCATTTTGGGGTATTGGGCTGTTTAGACGGATGGCGCTTTGCGACCACGATGCATTAAGGTTCCGCTCTCTAACAGCGCAACTTGGAGGATATTGGCGTTTCTACCTCAGAAGGCACATTGATGGGTAGAAGAAGGCGCAGGGTACCCATTTCGTACATGCTAATGGCCCCTTGATGCAACGTTCACATGTGTCGATATGGCTTATGAATGAGTCGGTAGGCGCCAAGGGATGTCGTTTGCAATATCACCTTCTTTAGAGGCACTCGAGAAGAAGAGACCTTGCATCACCTGACCATGGTGCTTTACGACAGCGCATGGATGGGAATACTCGGTGGCCCGGTGCGGTTGGATACCTAGCGACTCATCTCTCTTGCTATCTAGCCAGCCGACCATAATGCTGTCAGCCAACAACGTGGCTTAGCCTTTCCTTTTCCCATCCAACTTGCCGCCAAAATAGTTGAGATGGAGAGCGTCTAGAAGAACATTTCTCGCTCCCGAAACCGCGGGGCACGTGCAGCCCGCAGTGACGGTATTGCGCCATGCCCTCTGACTACATTGTAGGTTGGCGCAGCCTGTGGGCCACTGTGAGTCAACCAGCCGCATCTTTGCCCATGGGTGGCAGCCATCACCAAAAATACCAGATCATGCTGTTGAGAGGACTGGATATGGTCTGGGAAATCCCGACCGACCGATTTCGTCGTTTCTCGTGATTCATGGCGTTCGGGTTGCTTCGAAGGATTTCCCAGCAAACTATGATCAATGGGAATCCCAATCCCGTACCGAAATCCTGACATTGGAGGCCGCCATCACAACTCGAAAAACTCAGCTACTCAGCTCTCTCCTCTCATACTACCGAATGCGGCATAGATTGCGGACGTCCTCTCAGGGTCCCAATTCTCGATCGCAG
>JBBPLJ010000091.1:27675-49121 GCA_038089715.1 Veloporphyrellus conicus
ACTAGCCTTCCTTCATCTATCTTTCCTGATTGACTGTGCCATTGATGGTTACTTAATCGACGATGCTGGCGCTGGAGATAAGCCTGGCAATGCGAACCAGGATCGATCTCTGTGGAATATTCTAGAGCAAGAAGTCCACAGGCCAACGGACGGGTCATGAGGCTGAATGAACCAGTGTCTGGATCCGTGACAAATTCCCGATTCACATAATCCCGGCCATGAACATGCTCCACACAGCTGGTCACAGTCCACGTTGACCCTTATGTCCCTCTCCTCCCCTTCTCCACCAACTTGCAATTCCTTGTAATAGTTTCCGCTCTCTTGATTACTTTTGTTTGAAGGAGAAACTATGGCCACGAATCTGTACGAAACATTAGGCATTAGCCGCAATGCCTCTCCAGAGGAAAGTAGGTCATGATATCCTCATACTGTCTACCGTACCCACACATTGTCCAAGTCCGAAAGGCCTACAGGAAAAGGGCCTTGGAAACCCATCCAGATCGCATGCCTCAAGGTGTTTCTGCAGCAGAGAAATCCGCCTCTGAGGACATGTTCCGCAAGGTATACGCCAAATCACCATCCGGTCATTTATTGCTCACCTACGTCGCACTGTCAGGTAAATAATGCATACGAGGTCCTGTCGGACCCTCAGAACAGAGCGGCCTATGACGAACATGGTGTCTGGCCCCCTCCCACGCCTACCCCCCAAGTCCCCTTTACCAACGGAGCCCACGACCCCTTCTCGGACCCCTTCTTCCGCAACCTCTCCGGGGCCTCCCCTTTCTTCCGTGGCCCTCGCATGGATCCGTTCGTCGGAGGGTTCAGCTTCGGTCCGCGACCTCCCACAAGGGGCTTCACCGACCCGTTCGTCTTGTTTGACTCGATATTTGGTGACCTTCACAGAGCGCTCGGGGTTGATCCCTTCTTTGATGATCCATTTGCGCGCCGCGGTTTTGGATCGAGCCCACTCGGGCGTGGTTTCTTCGACAGTGGTTTTCCTTCTACACTACCTTCTCCATTTGACTTCGGTGGCGCAAGTATGGGCAGCAGCAGGATGCAGACGTTTAGCAATGGCGGGAACGGAGGCAGGTGGATCTCCGAGAGTTGGACGAGCTCCATGGTCAATGGCGTGGCGCACACAAAGTGTGTGCGCAGGGATTCGGAGGTGGGTACTTTTGGGCTTCAACTCGGTTCTTCCCGTCGTACTGACACACGCGCATAGGGTAATGAACACGTTACTTATCGGTTCCCAGATGGAACCGAGCGCCGCACGATAAATGGGGTTGAGCAATCCTCCTCCCAGCCTCAAAGGGCCTTGCCATCGAGCGCCCCTCCTGCACCGCCTATTTCCTATCCGACGCAATCCCCTAGCATGCCTCCTCCGCCCTATTCCGAAGCGGTTGCTCAGCCCCCTTTGCGCTCGCGCTCATCGAGGCACCATGGGCATTACGATGACTACTATGGCGATCGACATGGACACTCAGACAGACACAGACACGGGCACTCGTCTCGAGGTAAGGACAGGGATAGAGGTAATAGGGAGTATGATGATGAACAGGATCGGTATGGGTATCACGATGATGGACGTGGGCATGACGCCAAGAACGGCGGCTCGTCCTGGAAGTCTTGGAGGGCCTGAAGTAGGAAGGTCAATCACCAGTGGTACTTGTGGACTTTTTTTTTAGACACTGCCCGCTTCTGTATTTTATTCCGCGTCACTCGCTCAAGTTTTCTACTTGGCGATGTCATAACGTATTCTGATCTCTTGATCACATTGTATGCACTTCGTCGCCTCCTGTATCCTTCCCAATGATATTCAGTAGCACTGTTATTGTATTTGCATTTTATGCCCTCGTGATGTTGGCAAGATTAAGTAACCTAGTATATTTGACCTTCAGTGACATTCCCTAGGGACATAAACACCCCGCATAAAAGGTTTACAATCCTTCAAAGAACGATAGATCTTGGGCTGATAACCCCCCAATCTGTCTCGGCTTTGCAGGTTGTGATGATCCAGTAGTTGTAACTATAAAAGAGGCGGGGGTACCCAGAGAAGAGAAGGAAAGTAGGGGTGTAGATACGGAAGGCAACGGTGGCGGGGAGGGCTGTAGCTGGTTCCTAGAACCAAGCCCCTTTCCTGGGTCGCTCGCGATTTCAAAAGATCCATCCAAGGGACCCGTTGCAGAGGATGACGCCGTAGTATCCATCCCGATGCCCATCTCCACGTTCAATGGCGCATGCCAAGCCTCCAAACCACCATGAAGCGTATCAACATCATCCAGCAAGTTGAAATCCTCCTCTCCAATGGATGACTTTGGTGACGTAGACGATAACGGTGGTGGAATTGGCATCACGTTCGGTTCATCCAAGTCGGGCGAGTTTGGCCACAAAAGTCCCCCGCGTGCTGCCGCATGGTCAACAAGACTCTGCGTACGCTGATGTTCTGCATCGCTGACAGAGGGCGCTGGGAACATGTTATTCATGAGGCTTGTGTTGATAGTCGGTGAGGTAAATGAGTGACTCGAGGTATGACCGTGGTGAATACCGGAAGGTGGAGCGCGAGGTAGTTTTTGATGTTGAGACTGATGTTTGTTGGGCAATGGAGGCGGTGATGGTGTGCGTTTCCTACTCCCGCCTCGTACGACTGGAGGTGAAGAGACAAAATCATCAAAGCTATCAAAGGATGCAGAGATGGAAGACCTGGCAGAGCATAGCTGATCTACCGATGTTCGAGACGCAGGACTTAATATTGATGACGCAGATGACGAGCTTGGGTAGTGTGTGCGCTCGTATTCGCGACGCGGAGGTGGTGACGGTGGTGAAGGAGAATCCAAAGACGGAAATGGTGCAGCAGTGGAAGGCGGAAAAGATGCAAACGCAGAGAATTCATCAGAGTCGTGAGTGTCATGGAATGAAGAAGTATTGTTCCGCATCATGGGCAAATGGTCGAGAGTTATATTCGAGGGGAAGGCACCCGGGCGGGGTGTTTGTGGCGGAGAAACTGGTGGTGGGGGGAGGAGGGGTGGGATAGAAAGTAGCGGGAAAACTTTCTGAGGTGGTGGAAGTGTGGAAGAGCCACGTGAGCTGGGCTGAGAGTTTGGTTGTCTTGGTTGTATTAATGATGTGGCCGACTGTCCAATGGTTGGTGCTGCTACCTCTTTCAGAGATAGAGAAGGGGTTCGTATGCGCAGAGAAGAAGTCATAGGCTTCGCTAATAGCGAGGGAGCCAGGACAGGATTATTAGGTGCGTAGTTTGTACCTTGTACCTGGAAGGCTGTTGGTGTGCTTCCAGCCACACTCACACCATCCGAAGCTCCAATAGATGGACGGGTTAACAATGCTGGTTGCTTCGGGGGCGGCGAAATCGGAGGCGGCAATCTTGGCGCAAGAGAAGAATTGCTCGCAACTATAAGAGCCTTCAGGGCAGTGTCCTCGGCGTCTTCGTCAGGCGGATCACTTGCGCTCGGTACGATGTCAGAGAGGAACTCGAGGTCATCAGAAGAAAGTGCCAAGGCGCCGTGCTGAGCGCTCTTTGGGCGCGAAAACCGATTGAGGAAGCGTGAAACAGCCGAAGGGGCTGGTGCAGTCACTACCACTGTGGAGTTGGACTCTAGCGCTGGCGGTATGGGAGGGACGGGTGCCCTTGATGGTGATGCAGCTCGTGAAGACGGTGGTTGAGGACCAGACTTGGCACTTTCTAAACTTGATCTTGCAGATCGCTCGCTTGGAGTGTCGACCGGAGCAGCTTGAACTGCAGACGCTCTGCGGTTCCAAAACGATAGCAAGCCACCGGTCGCTTTCTTCGGTTTCGATTCGTCGACTGCGCGAAGATGGCCTTGCTTTTCAAGAACCCTCCACCCAACATGTGCCGTATCAGGAACGACATCTAGCTTAGTTTTGACGGATTTCTCCCACTCTATGGATCCCTTGGAGGCTAGCAAGCGAGACAGAGGGCTACCGGCAGAGGCAGACGAATGACGTGTCAGCTTGAGTGCTTCGTTCATCGCCTTTGCGGTCGCAGTGGCTGAAAACTGCACAGCGGGTGGTAGTGTCGGATCAGCGGGAACTAGCTGGGCAAGAAGAGCGGCGCTAGGGGAGACCGTCAATGTGTAAACTGCCACGTCGCCGAGACTTCAAGACGCACACGTCTGGGAGATTTTCGAATCCAGATTTCCAGTCATCTTCATCACTCGTTTCGGATACTGGCCAGATTTCTTGCGAGACTTGTTGACAATGTCGGAGCAAGGAGTCGAGCAATTCTGGAGGCTGCACTTGACTAAGGGATGAGGCATAGTGTACGTTTGTGCAAATGTCATACCACCGCGCGATTGAACTTTTCCTTCTCCTGGCGAGCGGCCTCCCACTGATCAGGGGCCTGGATGTCTTTGGGATCAGGCTCGGAAGAGGGCGGGGCGCCCCATGCCCCTTCCCAGTCGTCGTGGGGAGCCGTGTCGAGATCATGCTCGTCCGAGATGCGTGTCGCCGATGGACCCGCTGTTTCGGGCACAGGATGAGCAACCTGGTGATCCGAAAGGGAAGCAGCTGGTTCTGTGGCAGCAAACGGAGGCAGTTGAGAAGCGCCACGTTCATCCTGGGTGATGTCCTGCTCCGAGGTCGCGTCCCGAGCCTGGGCAGCGGCGGGGAGCCAGGGGGCGGGCCACTGGCGCACGGACCAAGCAGGGAGGGCGATGTCGGCTTCTGGCTGTGGCCATGGGTCTGCCGGGTCGACTGGAGTTGCCCAGGGATTGTCCATCGCAGTGGTCGCTCCTCAACCTGGTCCTCCTTGTACCACGTGATCACTCTCACTGGGGTAGTCCACTTTGTTCTCTCTCTCTCATCACCGCCATGGACATCGCCCACGACGGCGACAGCATCCTCGACTGGAACGAGGGCCGCGTTCACCAGTGGTTCACCGCACTCGGATTCCCCCAGTACGAACACCAGATCAGAGGTACACCCACTCGACCCGCGCCGACCGCTGCTTACCTCGTCCTATCCAGAACACAACATTTCCGGCGATGTCCTCTGCATGCTCGATCCAGAGTCCCTCAAGGCAGTCGGCATCCCCACCGTCGGTCAGAGGCTCGCCATCCTCAAAGCAATCTACCAAGCGAAGCTTGCGTACCACATACCCATCGACCCGGGTCACTACGTACCCCCTTGTGTGTCCGTTTTCCCGGCTCCATTTTTCATCCTGATCGATGCCTTGCAGCTGAAGCGCAGGAACGTGTCCTTTCTGTCGAGAAGCTCAATGACCTCGTCAAGGAACAAGGTGCGTGCTATCGCTCCTTCCATGTCCTCTCCCCCGTGACTTCTTTGCATCTAGCTCAGCGTGTCTCCTACCTCGAAGAAGACAACAGGCGTCTAAAGGAGACCGTCGAATTGTTGCTCGAGGAGTTTAACCAAGTTCGTCATTCACAACGATCGGTATGCGCACTTTAATGTCGCTCACCGGACTGTTCATCACTCTCACAAGCAGGACGAGCAGACACTGAGGCGACAACCTTCTTTCAAGTGGGCCCAGTACGTGAACCCTGCAAAGTCTCCCACCAAGCCAGAGATGGAATCTCCGAATCCCTCACCTCATCAAATGGAACACGACATCGCTCAGGTTCGGTCGACGCCGCCGAATCCGATCCAAACAGCCCCTTCTGCGTCACGGGGCAGCCAAGCACCCGCCACGGCCGAATCGCCTAGTTCTCAACCTTTGTCATCCGCAAGAACCACCAGGCAAGAAAGCTCGGACAATCTCAAGAGTTTCAAGGTTAGCTTGGAGGACCCGACTTGGAAAGTCTTGCCGGCTGCATTGAAGAAATACAAGATCAATAACGATAACTGGCAAAACTACGCCATGTTCATATGCTACGGATCACCCGGTACCATGCACACCCTTGTTACACTGTTTCGTTGCTCACCATTTGTTTTACAGGAAATCGCATCGAACGTTGTCTTAGTTACGATGAGAAACCGTTGCTTCTCTTTCAAAAACTAAAGGATGCAAAGAAAAACCCCGTTTTCATGCTCAAGCATATCAAAGACATACGCTCCCCAATCGCCGTTGCTCAGCAAAAGCACGCTCTGCGCAAAGCCTCCATTTCATCCGAGCACGCAAACTCCAATAGTAGCACACCTAGCACCACTTCCTCGCACCCTAACAAACCTATAGCTGCTGGCCAGGGCAAAGCCATCGCCCGTCCTCCCAGGCTCGAGGTGAGTGACCTGTCGGCACCAGCACCACCCCTCACAGGCACTACGCCGCAAGCTGGCTGGCCCGAGGTCATGTCACCGGTCATTGAAAACAAACCTGGTGAGGATAGTGTAAGCAGTCGCGAGAGCGCCTCTACGTTGGTCAATTCGGGACAGTGCACCTCCGACCTTACTAAATCAAGAACAACGACCCTGTATGGATCAGCCGAAGCAGAGAGTTCGAAAAGGGATATCCCTCCATCGATGGGCGTTTCATATGCGGTGGCGATATACCCCTATATGGCAGAACAAGAGGACGAATTCGATGTCGTCGTGTACGTATTCTTTCTCCCCCTCGTTCTGGCAACTGTCTTATCTAGGCGCATTAGTGGGGATACCTTTGTTATTCTTTCTCGAGCTCGTGGATGGTGGGTTGTACAACGAGACCCGACGGGGTCCGGTGTTGTCGACACCGATACCTCGAAGCAAGGATGGGTGCCAGCGGGTTGTTTGTTGGAGACAAACGTCCCGGTCGCATCGGCTATAGCTGAAGCAACAGCGGCAGCCAAGGCTTCTGGATCCTCCGACATCGACGAAGACAAGACGCCAATTTTACCTCTAAGTATCATATCAACGAGTTTCCCTGGGGTTGCGTTGATGGACTATAAGAAGAAAGGAGAAGAGGAATTAGATCTGGTCAAGGACGATGCATTGAGGGTATTTAAACGATATAACCATTGGTCCTATGTGCGTCTTTGATGGTTTGATTTTGTCTCGAGCTCATGATCTTTTGGTAGGCTGTCAAGGAACACGGCGGTGATCGCGGATGGGTGCCCTCTTGGTTTATTGGGAAGGTGCCAACTCCGGGCGGCGCACCACCAACCCCAAGTACAAGCACAGCTCCCGCAATGAGTAACGGATCTTCCCTCGACGCCGATGTCCCAACCCAAAACCAGGTCTCACCAATGTCGTCTGCATTCCCTGGCCCAGCGCAGACCCGTGGACTCGCATAACAAACATACTTCCCTCCTTTGGCGTATCTATTCTGCTTCCTCTGTATCCGATCTTTTGCATCCAACCTAATACTCGTACGATAACACGCTACCGCATCGGTTGCATCGCTGTCTTTCGTTCCTCGTTAATGCTCGCATATTCCACATGGGTCACACAGCTCGCTCCTTCCTTTTGCCTCGAGAGTACAACCATTCGCTTACGCATCTATCATGACACGATTTCCTCTGGGTTCAAGTGACGACGTCGCGGGATTGGTCCATCTGTCATTTCTATGTCAACGTCTTGTCCGTCGTCAATACCTTCTTGTATCATATCAATCTAATGGCTACGAGTGTTTTGTATGAAAACGGTTGTTGCAGTGCTCCCGCTCGACAACGAAAGAATCCATGCTGTTCGGTTGACAATGGGAGTCTGGTACCTGGCCCTCCTGAACGCATTAAACCCATAAGACAATCAGTGCTGTATCTATTGGGTGACCTTCAACACTTTCATCGGGAGTCCGACCGTCCACGTGTATCACTTGACTCCGATGGGCCGCCATGCGCAATATGCGAGCGCTAGCGGTCTGTCTCGACTCGGAGCTCATCAATTTGTCATGCTGTAGGTTGTCAAGGAGTACGGCGATGATCATGGATGGGCGCCGTCTTGGTTCAGTGGGAAGGTACCAACTCCGAGCGACTCCCGCAATGAGCAATGGACCTAGTGTCATGACATGATTTCCTCTGGATTCAGGTCACGACGTCGCGGGATTGCTCCATCTGTCATTCTGCCTGTCGTCAATATCTTGTATCGTATCAGTCTAATGGCTACAAACATTTTTGTACAAAAACGGCTGATGCGGTGCTCCTACTGAACGACAAGAGAGAACCCACGTGCGCTGCATGCGGACCGAGTAATGGTGAGAGTCCGGTTCTCTTGAACGCATTAAATCCATGGGACAATCGGTGTTGTATTTATCGGTAGACCTTCAACGCCTTCATCAGCAGGGAAAGGTACCACCCTGTCAGCCCCCAGACCTCAAGTCTCCTGTCATTGGTTTGCGACTGCCCACGTATACCACTTGACTCCGATGGACTTGCAGGTAGAACAAGGTCCGAAACATCAATCGCCCAGTACGGCCTTCCACCACGGAACTGGTGTGGTCTGAGCCGAGCGCCCGAGACGAAAGCCGCGAGGGGAAGATGAAATATGGTATCCACCTCGGGCTGGGATATTGTCAATGAAGCAAGGGATATAGATGGGAGCGGGGCATCAATGTCATCGTCCGACGCATTCTGGTTTCCACGACTGTGCTTCACTCCCAAGTCTAGACCATTTTGCCTAGAGTGAGCGTTTGATTCACGAGGCGGCGAAATTCCACGCGGGTGGATAAAACCCTGCATGCGAAAAGGTTTCTGTGGACGGCCAATGGAGAGCCAGATGGACGACATACGACATAGGGCCACACTCGAAGACCTCCGAGACTCAGTTCGGCCGGACCGAATTGCCCGACGAGCTCAACCTGACCAGGGAGAATACCCACTTCTTCGCGTGTCTCCCTCAAGGCAGCGGCCAAAAATGAAGAGTCTGTCTAGGGGAATGAGCATGGTACATCGCTCAAGGGCACCAGGGAGCGGATTACTACCTCGTCTGCTCTCCCGCCCGGAAAGCTGACAGCGGGTCAGAGACAGAGCCACACAGGCATCGTGCTATAACCTACCTCACTTCGCCAGCATGTGTTCTCAGCTGCCCTCTGACTTCGAGCAGCACGCCGGGCATGTTGTTCACATTGCAGAGCGGGACAAGGACAGCTGCATTGGGTTCTGCTGGGTCCGGGCCGGTGCTATCCTGGATCACGGCTGCAGCAAGGGCGTCTCTGATCTTTGCGAGCGAAGTGCGCGTGAACGGGGCGGTAAGCGAAATGACGGAAGAAGACGGGGTGGCATTCGCCGCTGTTATGAGTGTTCTGGATAGCATTTTGTTTGCGGGCGTGATGTTAAAAGGAGTCGACTCCATTTGGAAAATACATCCCTTTGACGCATTATTACCGTCCTGAATGCAACTGACTACAAAATGGATGCTGTAGAAAAGGCAAATGCAGAGCGCCAGAAAAGATGGTAGCCTTCGTCTGCTTGCTCCTGTGCGCCATCTTGACCGCTCTGCAGGGTCAAAGACCAGAAAATCGGTGAAGGTACCTACGCCGTCGTCTACAGAGGTCCGTCGCTCGCTCGCACCTTTGCCAGCCCTCTTATTCCGCGCCAACAGGTCACGAGGCGTCCACCTCGAGGAAAGTTGCTATCAAAAAGATAAAAGTAGGGCAGTTCAAGGATGGCCTCGACATGTCTGCCATTCGGGAAGTCAAGTATCTTCGGGAGCTACATCACCAGAATATCATCGAGGTGGCTCTCTTTCTCTCTCGTAGCTTTCCCTTGATACCATGCCCACCGACAGATGATGGATGTGTTTTCTTCCAAAACGAATCTGAATCTCGTGCTCGAGTTCTTGGATAGCGACCTCGAAATTATCATCAAGGACCGCACGCTCGTCTTTCTGCCCGCAGACATCAAGTCGTGGATGGCAATGACCTTTCGTGGACTGGAGTTCTGCCATAGGAATTTCATTCTCCATCGGGTGCGTCTCATCCTTTGATACTTCCCGTAGGGCAATCTGGTATTCGTGGCGTCACGTCGAGGTGCTGACGCGGTTCCGTGACGAGCGCAGGACTTGAAGCCAAATAACTTGCTCATCGCCTCTGACGGGCAACTCAAACTGGCCGACTTTGGTCTCGCGAGAGACTTTGCCGATCCTGGATACAAGATGACATGCCAGGTCATCACTCGGTGTGTTTATGATGTCCTGCTGCGCCGTCCGTTGCACCACCTCACCTGTCCTCGTCGTCAGCTGGTATCGCCCCCCTGAACTTTTGTTCGGCTGTCGATACTATGGTACCGCAGTCGATGTCTGGTCTGTCGGGTGTATCTTTGCGGAGTTGATGTTGCGCACGCCATATCTCCCCGGCGAGTCAGACATGGACCAGCTGAAAACGATCTTCCGAGCACTCGGGACGCCAACGGAGGAGGACTGGCCAGTGAGTGACTCGCCATGTCTTTAACATGAGCTCGCTGTCCCAATGCTCGTCCTTCAGGGCCACACGAAACTTCCGGACTACGTGCCTGTAGGACAATTCCCTCGCACTCTCCTCCGTGACCTCTTCACTGCGGCCTCGGGAGACGCCCTGAACCTGCTCAGTAGATGTCTCACATACGAGCCACGACGACGGGTCGGTGCACGCGAGGTTAGTTATTCTCTCCCTCTCGGATCTATGTGGCATTGTTCCCTGTCTTCACCATTCTGAACCTTCTATCTTCTGGTAAAGGCCCTCCACCACCCTTACTTTACGTCCCTCCCCTACCCGACGCATCCATCTAAACTTCCCAAACCTCCATCAGCCCAATCTCGCCCTCTTGAAGAGGTCGACGGAAATGTCGAACTGTCGGCATCTGGCCCAGGTGTCAAGGCGGCTCCGTCGAATAAATTGAAACGCAAGCTTTCATCACCAGTGGATGGTCTACGACCTTCGGCACGCAAATTGGACTTTGGTCAAGCGATGTGATGGTGACCACGCGTGTCTGTTTTGGATCAGTCCCTTTGTGGTGTATGTAGCGAATTTCAGTGATATTGTACCGACAAGGGCAGAGCTTTGGATTGAGCAAACCACAAGTTTAAGTAAAACAAGAATGAGGAATAAAAAAACACATCGACACCTAAGTACCAGTTTAAGGTAAACTAAATTCTACCGGGGTGATTCACAAATAAAACATTTATCTGCAGCGCTTGCGGGATTAAAGAGCAAACAGACAGAACATGTCCAAGCGCCCTGCTCAATCTTGGGTGGTGGTGTTATGCCAGCTGCAGACCAGTCGAAGCCCCTCGGCGGGGCAGGCGGCGGTGCTGTTACAACAGGAGTAGACGTGGTTGGTGCACACGCAGGCGTGGGAGATGAGGAATCCATGGGCGCTTGCCGAGGGGCATCGCAAATCGTACACTTTTCCTTCGCTTCCGCAGGGTTCTGGAGGCCGCAAAGTGAACAGCTCCACGTTTGCGCCGAAGTAGCGGGTGCTTTGATTCCAGCCGCCGTCCAATTGAACCCATTCATTGTGCGTACTGGCGCAATGACCGGAGTGAATTCGTAAATGGGGAGGGAAGTGACAGCCAAGGAGATTACAGCGCTACGTGTTGCAGAAAAGCTGGGACCGGCAGCGGAAGAAGAAGTTTCGCCAACAGAGAACGTATATTCGGGAAGCTCATCGATATCCATTGCAAGAGCTTGCTCCTTTGCTGACAACTTCACCTTCAGTACAGGTGGGGGTGAAAAGAGCGATGGGCGAGATGGCGCTGGTACCACGTTTGCACCCATTACCTCCACTTTGTCAGCGTGGAAGCTGTAACGCAGCTTTGAGGGCTCCTTCGGCGCACAAGTCTTCACGGCCCCCAGCAGTGACTTGGTAGCGGAGGGCGGGGACGGCGTTGTCATCGGAAGTGGTGTAACTAGTTTCCCGTTGGTCTGGGCGGGGCCGTCAGCAGGCTCAATAATCTCCGTTGGATACACAATTGCTTTGGCACCGGCCTCATCGACTTCTTGGACGATATATGACGGCTTAGCAGGGGGGGTTTTACGCCGCTTGGAAGGGTTCTCTTCATCTCTCGTCTCCACAACACTACAAACAGAGCGGATCGTATGTGTGCAGCCGTTGAGTGCAGAAGCAGGAGTTTCACTGTTCGGCGCTTCTTCCCCACGAGTGTGCTTCTCCACTTCTGGTCTCGAGCGTTTGGTGCCCTGTGAACGCAGAGTGAAGGTAAGTCAAGTAGCTGGGTTTTGTCGAAGGGTAACCCACCTTGGGAACAGTGGCTTCAATGATCGCTTGAGCAGACATTTCCGGTTCGTGTTCCTTTGACTTCTCAGCTAGCTTAGCACTGGGTCTGGGTCGCTTAACTACAGGCTTCCTAGCTGGTGCAGGAAGTTTGACAGGACTAGCAGTCTGATACGGATTGGATACATCTGGCTTCTTTGTGGGGGTCACCTCCTTGATGAGCTCGGTCATGAAGTCAGCTGCTCGGGTCGGTCGGGAGAGCGGAGAAGTCTGTGGCGGTGAATCGCTCTCCTTCCATGTCTGCCGCAAGGGAGATGGGATGGCTGGTGTGGTAGGCTTCATGGCTAACCCAACTGTACGGATACGGGGTTGTATGCCGTTCGACTTCGGAGTGACAGGTGGCGCGGGAGTAGGTAAGGAAGAAATGGCGGGTTTACCATTCAAAGATATTGTGGGAGGTTCGATAGCGTTACCCGACGGTGGAACAGGAGATTCCGCTACTGGACTCAAGAAAACACTGGTCGAGGTAGAGGGCACTGCTGGCTTTTCAGGTGTCGAGAATACAGCCTCATCACCTACACGCCGCCGCTTCGTGTCAGTTGTCTGTGGGGTCTTAGGGGGTGATAGCTTAATTCGATGTTGCTGCGGCCGAGGAGCAAAACCAGGAGACTGGTAGCGATTCCGGGGACGTGAACTGCCTGCACCCTGCCATCGGTATACGCCATTTGGATTCCTGGATAGAGTTTTGCGAGGTGTTTGGGTGCTACTAATGTCCTGAACGTTTGGCGACGCGCCGCGGGAAGGTGACACAGAAAACCGAAATGGTTCAGGTTTGTCAGGAACGAACGCTGACCCTAGAGCAATGGCAGAGCCCCACGTAAACACACGTCGATGCAACAAGGCCCCGGCGTACCTTGCACGTTTTTCTGAATATAGTCCACAATGCCAGCTGCCTCAAACTCGTTAAGAGGCTGTCCCGCTTTCTCGACTAAAAACCTCGTGACTGGCTCGAGATTTTTAGCCAGGGAAGGACCGGAAGGTACAGGTGAAAGCGTGTTCAAAGAAAATGGTTGGTCTGGAGACGATTGTGCAACATGACTTGAGCCCGCGCTCGAGTTCATTACCGATGGCCATGACGAATTAGACGACTAAATGAGGATTGAGCGATCTTGAACTCGAAGGAATGTAGGTCGGGTACATGCCTGCTGTGGTGGTGGCAAAGGGGGTGGAGGCAATGGTTGTTGCAACGGTGAGAAGCGACGAGGGGGAGAACCTTGCTCGATCTCGCCATCCGACAAGCCTGGAGCGTCGGAATCCTCTGAGTCGCCCTTTCCTCCAAAGGGGTTTAGAAAGCTGACGAGTCCAGAAAGGCTCCAGAGCTTGGAGAATGGATTCAGTGCAAGGTATGCTTCGAGGTGGACGAATACACGCACTGATTTTTTCGACGGCTGGGCCTTGGTTGATTTCAAAGGTCGCGCGTATGGGGAAGAGAGGTTGTCTCTGTGGGCGCGACGCTCAGTCCGTCTGACAGCGCTCATCGTGGATGTTCGGCTCGACAGGGCGAGCAGCGGTGCGGGTAGGGCGTGCCCGAGAACGAGCTCGGGGATGAGGTGAAGAGAGAGAAGATACGCTCCGGACGATCACAAGGAATTGCGGGGTTTAGGGCCGGACGTGGATGGACTTGGCATTGTTTTCTTTCCATTGTTCTCACAAACAACGGTCACTATGCCTGACAAGGTCGTGAAGACACCCTACCCGCTCCTCGACGCGGACCCGCACTTTTCTCGTGTCGTTCGTTATTTCCGTCCTTCCGACTATGCGTCTTGGGCTGCAGCAACCGCCGCCTTTCCGACCGCCTTGTACTTGTGGAGTATGCATCCGATTCTTTTAGTTCGGCATCCTCTTAGAACAATATCCTCGCAGACATGGCCGACCCGTTGCCACCCAACATCCGCCTTCGTACCACCCTTCGTCTCGGCGGGCTTATGGGCTTCATAGGCGGCTTCTTATTTGCATACCAGAACTCAAGCTGTAAGCACCTCTCGGCACCCACCGGGATTTGATCTCATCACTCCACAAGTGCGTTTCTGGGGTTGGACGGAGAACAAACGTGAAGAGGAGCTCGATCTGGCCGAGTTGAGGCAACGCGTCGCCGAGGGCAAACCCTTGCATCCTCGGTCTTCCCAGCCGCAGTGGATACAAGACGTGGCCTACCGTAATTCCGCATGGTCCCAGCTCAAATTCCGTGAGTACCCATTGTCATCCTACATCATTTGTTCTCACTTGGCTTTCTTATAGAAGCATTCCCGATGTGAGACATTGTGCCATTTCTGCAGTGCTGTAGCCGAATTCTTTCCGCAGGTTTAACTTCGTCAACCACCAACATCACGGTGCGGACCCCGCCAAATATGGCGTAGGGGAAAAGGAGCTGGCCTGATAGATGACCACGTTCAATTGTAAATTCATGGCTGGCAATTATTAACTCGTATTCTTTGGTATCGGGTCCCAATTAATTATCGGTCTCTCATCTAACGGTACAACTATCTCAATCCTTGACCAAAAAGCTCCCCACCACTTCCATGAACCTTTCCGTTTCCTCCAAATGCGGGAGATGTGCCGAGTTGGCAAATTGGAGCCATTTAACCTTGGAAATGTCTTGGAAGTATGGTTGGATAACCATGTCTTGCGCTTCGTCGTAGCGTCCATTCAGGAGCAGCGTAGGGACATTTATCTTGTGGATGTCATCGACAATGCTCCAATTTTTGAGGGAACCAACAATGTGGAACTCGTTTGGTCCATTCCTGACCAACCAGCCAAGCAAAGTCAGAATATGCTCTACCGAAGCAGAGGAGGCTTACATCGTCATGTACACCGTCGGATCCTTCTGCGTCCATGACAGGGACTCTGTGACGCATTCAGGTGTCGGCTTTAACCTACATAAGAAGTGCTCATAGAAGACTTCCGTTGCTTTCAGGTAGTCTTCGTGAGTGGTGGTACCGTCCGCCTCATGCTTATTGAGCACATCCTGGACTTCTTGGGGCAACTGAAGCCTCAAAAGTCCTGCCGCCTCGGACCACAACTTCATGCTCGCAGGAGAGTCTGCGATGATGAGTTTGTGTAATCCCTTGGGTTGCTGAACTGCGAAGGAAGCGATGAGCATGCCTCCCCAAGAATGACCCAGCAGATCGTAGTCTTCATGAATACCCAGGTGGTCCAATAGGTTGTGCAGCTCGGAGATGAACAAACTCGGGGACCAGAAATCGGCGTCACCCATTTTCTCGGGGAGATGGGTAGAACGACCGTTGCCGATCTGATCATAGAGGACGACCGGGATACCATGGCGGGTAGTCAGCCGGGCGACGACGTCGAGATACTCGTGTGCAGCGCCTGGGCCACCATGGAGAACAACGAGGGGTCGGATGCCAGACTGGAGATCGCCAGCGACCTTGTACCAGGTCTTGCACAGCTTGCCCGCAGTTGGCACCTCGAATGGTGCCTCTCCTTCAATAAACTTGGGAAGGTCGATAGAAGACATTATGAGCCTTGTGAGCACAAGTCAGAGGCGATCTTTAACGTTGTGGCACCGCTCACCAGAAAACGCGTTCGTGGGGAGATGAGAAGGTTGAAAGCTTAGAGAGCGACGACTGATGACATACATTTAAATACCTACATGGCTGTGCTATACCCACCTATCTCGCGACGAAGACACGTAGCGAGCCTGCGGTGTACGGGAGGCGGTACTGAAAGCTGTCATGGTCGTCTGGGGTTATTCTGTGCCTCGTAACCGTATTGTTACTCTTTCCAGCGGGGATCATTAGTGATATTTTTTCAGACAGTTAAAATTGCCAGCAGTACTTCTCTGCTTAATTCGTAAGCCTGTGAACCGTGGGTCTACTAAATGTGCATGGAATCAGTGGAATACATTTGACCAGGCTGCTGCTAGTTCGCAACCACGCAGTGCGAGTCGGACACGCTTTCAACGAAGTCGGTGACACCTGGGATCCCCATGGAACTCCGATTTCAGGTGACCAAGGTATTGCGATGAAACTTGCTTGCGTGCGCAGTCATTTCATGAAGAGCACTGGAATAGAATGGCGTTCGATTGACACTTGTCAGATTTTTATCTCAGCAGTAGTTCGCCTTGTCAGCCACAGCATCAGTAGTGGCAGGCGAGCCGAGAAATCACTCGGCGAACCCACCTGGCAATGGACAACTGGAGAACGTCCATAGCAGAATGTACCCATCATGATGACGGCCAGCAGGCCGTGGCAGTGCTACTTGTACATATGTGTCCACACACCCTCTCACCTCGCCTCAACTCCGCGCTTTCCTTCACCCCGCTATTATCTGCTGCGCTTTCCTTTGTCTCGCCCTCGTTATTTGCATGTATGACAGTCGCACGCCTCACCCATGCTCGCGGGTGCCCTACTATTTCTGTGCACGAGCATAAGTCTGGCATGCGAATTTTCTGTTCGCGTGCGTACCCACCGCCTCTTACCATAGCGGATTCAGCCACGGTACTACACCTCGCTCGTTCTGGATGAATAGTACACTTTGAGATTACAGACTCGACTAATCAGGGGCCTCGAATTCACCTCCATGGCCTGAAATCTATATCGCCCATTTATTTCATTTCCGAGTCACCGGCGCCGTTGCGCGCGTGACACTTTCACCCTTCTGAATCTTTTCTACATTTCTTCCTGTAAGTTACTTTCGTTCCTCTCTTATGATTGCGTCCTAGTTGCCACTGCTATGATTATTATGCTTCTGTGGCGGAAATTCCCACTGCGAGGCACAGCCGCTCATCATGTGACCGGAAAATTGGCAGGCGGAGTTTGGATTGTAGATCGCTGGAGTGCGTCGGCCACGTGACTCATATGTATGTTATTGTTGGTCTTCGTTTTTCGGCTTAGTATCAGCTTGACTGAACTCTGTCCTCCTGCTGTTTTCGTTCTGGCGTACTACCGTCCTTTGACTAGCTAACGTGGCACAAAACTCAGTTTTGCTCGCCAATGCCAGTTGGATTGACGCTGTATGATGTTCTTGGGATACCAATCGACGCAACTACCGAAGATGGTTCGCTACCTCGTTTCATCCGTTCTTCCTTTGCTACTTTTCTCACGTAGCCTTGCAGTGAGGAAGGCTTACAAGACGAAAGCACTTGAAACACACCCAGACAAACTGGAGCCAACAGCAACCGACCGCGAGCGAAGGGCCGCCGAGGGCAAGTTCAGAAACGTATGAACATCCTGGAGTAACGCATTTACCCTGTGTGCTCTCAAACTCATGCTGAACATCTCCAGGTCTGTGAAGCTTTCCAAGTACTGAGCGATCCAATCAAGCGAAAGGTTTGTTTAGCGTATGCCCGTCCACACGCTATCGTTGAAGATCACCATCTTCCAGGCCTACGACGATCGCATACAGCACGCCCAGCTGAACAAGCAAGCTTGGGACGAAGAACGCGAAAGGCGGAATAAAGAGCGCGAAGAATGGGCACGGCAGGCGAAAGAACGGAGTGAAGCCCGTATGAAGGCGCGAGATGACTTGTATAAGAATATCCGCAAGATCAAGGAAGAGAAGGAGATGCACGCACAACTAGTTGAACAGTTTTACCAGGAGCTTTGCGATCGGAATCCAGAATGGGAGATCAGGAAACAAGAAGTACTCAAGGTGGCTAATTGCCTTCGTTCCTTAGCAGTGCGCTGATCCCTTGCAGCGCAAAGCGATGCGAGAGATGGGACAGTCCTCACGACAGTCCACCCGTTAGTGACTTTTTTATGTCGGTATTCTTATGTCCCTATGTGGAAGTTTGTATGTTTCAGATCTGTTGTATTTTACCACCTGTTTGGTTGTTTCGTTCATGCGCTTCTCGGGCTTCCTCCCCCTTGGATTGTTTCCTCTTTATCTTATTTATATTAGTGTACATAGCAGTCCTTGTTTGTTGTGCAAGCTACCTTGTGCAATGTGATACCTTCCTACTTCTTCAGAGGCTTGGGGTTACATCATGCCTTGTTGGATAACGAAACCAGCTCACCAGACTACCCTATGACGAGTTTGGCTAGCCGGCTTTGGGCAATCCGTCCAACATCCTCAACGGACCTACAGAGTTCCTGACGCCAAACCTCACTGTGTGTCTCGACGGGTACGAAACTCTCTGCAGGTGGCTGATCCGGCGATAGAGAATGCGTAATTCTGAGCTTGTCTTCCATCTCTTCCGCAATCACAGCTCGGCTTCGACCATTAACGAACGTGATATATCGTAACCCAGGATATGCACGCTCGTAGCACACATTCAGATGTGCGAGCCGTGCGAGAACCTCTGGAGGGGTTGGCTGCGATGCGCTTCCACTCTGCTCCTTGGCGCTCAGGGTGGAAAGGTTCTTCGTCTCCCCAATCCTGGGGTGCCCTGCAATGAACTGCGCTTGAAGCTCCGGATCCCAGCTCCGAATGATGTCCATAGATTTGCTGAGGACGCTCTCAGGCTCGATATCGGAGGAGTGGGGTTGATCGCGCAGCTCGGGAAGCAGATGTTGTACGAGGACATCAGAGTGTTCGAAGAGGGCAACCAAGACGTCTTTAAGTACTTGTCCATCGTTTTGGTCGCCATGCGCCGACATCTTGCTCGTTGGTGTGTAATCGAGTATATAGACTGACCGATGAACCGACGGCGTTCCCTCGGCAGATCCATCTGGGGTCCGAGTCAACAGATCTCGTGGTCCCCGTCATTCTGCCCGCTTGCGCCTCGCTATGGAACCCGCTCAGCCATTTATCTTACGATGGGGAATCATTTCCACAGGCAGTATCTCCAGTGCTTTCGTCAAGGTGAGTCACCCCATTATAGTCGACTGCCTGCATCTTTCTGACAAAGATACAATACATACCACAAGGACGTGCTCATCGATCCCAAGACGTAAGCAAAAATGTTCTGTGCATAGCTGCACTCTGATTTATTTCTGCAGTCGTGACGTCCACGATGTAGTTCACAAAGTGACCGCAGTCGGATCTCGTAGTTTGGATTCAGCAGTACGGTTTATCGCAGAGCATGCAAACAGAGATCCATCCGTCAAGCCATACGGGAGCTACACAGAAGTTTATGCAGACAGCGTGAGCAGTCATTTTTGCCTCGCGGCATGAAAATCGTTGGTTCACAAAGAAATCACAAAGAACGTTGATGTCATCTA
The DNA here is from genome assembly GCA_038089715.1 of Veloporphyrellus conicus. Classification (NCBI taxonomy): domain Eukaryota; kingdom Fungi; phylum Basidiomycota; class Agaricomycetes; order Boletales; family Boletaceae; genus Veloporphyrellus; species Veloporphyrellus conicus. The sequence goes on from JBBPLJ010000091.1 coordinate 46,907, forward strand.
CATTGGTTGGTCATAATATTACGCTGTAGGCTTGACACTCACAACCATGTTTCAGGTACTCCTCACACGCTCCACTATGAAAATGCTTTGGAAGCCATCAAAGCAAAGAAGCATGTACTTTGCGAGAAGCCAGTCACATCAAATATTGCAGAGCTGCGGTCCCTCCTCGCGGCGGCGAAAGAATACGGCGTCTTCTTTATGGAGGCCCTCTGGACGAGATTCCAGCCGCTGGCACTAGAAGTCAAGAAGATAGCAGAAAGCGGTGTCCTAGGAGAGCCCCTTGCATTGACAGCTGATTTGTCTCTCGACTTCGATCTGGATAGTAAGTGACTATGTGATGAGACATCCTCAGCCGTCAATAACATGCTTATCGCAGAAGTCCCCATTACTCACCGAATTCTAGACCCTGCACTAGGAGGTGGGGCGTTGCTCGATCTGTAGGTGGCACGATCGCTGGAAGCCACGATTATTCATTGCATTTACTAGTGGGCCTTACCCGTTGATCTGGGTACGTTCATTACCTTACATTCCAGTAATATCTCGTCTCATCATCACTTTTAGGCCATCCTTGCGTTGTACGAGCACCCCTCTAACAAGGGGGCGAAGCCCTCGAACATTACAGCCACTATGCTCAAAACGCCGTTGACGGGAGTTGATCGCAGTACATCCTTCACAGTCACCTTCTCACCCGACTCACCTTCCGCGCGAAACACACTTGCAGTACAAGCAGTGTTGAGTTGCAACATCAACGTGGCTCCTTACCAAACTGGCGTCATCATTCGTTATGAACAGGGAACGATCACCATCGCCGCGCCCATCTATTGCTCGAAGTCGTTCACTGTGCAATACTACGAGGAGGGCAAGCCAGGGGTCGTTGTGAGAGAAGAGACAAGGAGGTTTGATTACGTCGGAGGTGGGTTGCACTTTGAGGCGGATGAAGTTGCGCGATGCGTGAGAGATAGGAAGGCGCAGAGCGACCTTTGGGGGCATGACAAGAGCTTGTTGGAAATGGAAATCTTTGACGAGGTAAGACATCGAGTGCAGTGATGTCTCATTAGCTTATTGGCATCTGTGATCGCAGGTCAGACGTCAAGGTGGTTATAAATTCCCTCCAGGCGTTGAGAAGGTTCAGGTTCAGTGAATTGTCTGTCGGCATTGGTTTTTTGCGCTTAGCAGTGGCACAGCAACCTGCCTGCAACTATCTGTATAACACCAGAGGGAAAGCAGAGAATAGGGTGGTATGAGGCGACAATAATGTCGACGTGTCAGAGATTTGCTAGGCTATTTATCTCGTAGTTGACCTGCGTCGTTGGTCAGTATCGTGTACGTACAATTGACTACTGGTCCGTAAGATAATATTCGTATTTCCTGTGGCATCTACTTCGGCGGGAGTATTGTTTTTGCATGGCCAAACGAGTTCAATATGTCCTTCCCGAAGGTGTAGTCATCCAGTACATAACAAACTAGATTGATTAAACGCGCTACCAAGTGGGCCTGTATTTTACAAACTATGGACAAAGTCACCTTCATAAATCGACGACGACGACACATCGCTCTCCGAGTTAATATTCATTTTCCACCCAGGCCAAGAACGATTCCGAATCGTGCCAATCAGATCAGGCTCTTTGTAGCCATATCTATGCAGCAACCGAAGATACACCTCGGCAAGGGCGGGCGCGGTGCGTTGTTCAAACGCTTTCATCCGCCGTTCCAGCATCCGCACTGAAGCAACATGCGGGACGATCAATAGCGTCCTCAAATGCTCCATGCGCGCGATGGTGGCGTCGAGTGCATGTTCCTCGCCCTGATCCCGTGCGATCGACGTACTCGTGATGCACAAGAAGGTCAGCGAAGTGCAGACGATATTCAAGGCAGCACGGAGCCCCGCGCTGGTCAGCTCATGGGTGAGTCCCAATGTGAGCCGTGCAAGGGTCAAACCGGAAGCGCTCACGAGGCACACGAGCTCGTCGTCCTTGATGGATACATGAGCGAGCTTGATCTCGGTGAGGCAGCAGGATGGTGAAGTCAATAGGGCAGTGTGATCACTGGGAGGGAGATTATCGTCGATATTAATATGCTTAAGCGGTGGCCTTGTGGCAATGCAGGATATGAGTTGAGACATGCTGAGGGGACTTGATGATATGTCTTCGAATTCTTGTAGTTTGCTCAGCCCGTAGAGCCCATCCGTGAAATCGTCCGGTGGAGCAATTAATGG